>JANEXQ010038402.1:0-38947 GCA_026283885.1 Poicephalus gulielmi | reverse complement strand
GGCTTTCTGGGCTGTGAGCGCACACTGAAGCCGGCTCATGTTCATTTTCTCATCGACCAACACCCCCAAGTCCTTCTATGCAGGGCTGCTCTGAATCTCTTCTCTGCCCAGCTTGTAGCTGTGCCTGGGATTGCTCTGACCCAGGTGTAGGACGTTGCACTTGGCATGGTTAAACTTCATTCGTTCTAGATAAGCTCAGGAAGGCTTGAATCCATTGTTTTACCAAGTTGATCAGGTGATATACAACATTTCAGTCTAAATGACACTGTAACAACCTATGTCAGGCCAAGTTATGTGTCTTTAGAAGAAAGTATTAATAGCTTTTATTTGTATCTTTTGTGAGGCCCACTTCATGATCTGTTATATATCAGGCTTGACTTTATGCTCATCTTTAGTAGCTCATTCACTCCACTATAGTGAGATGAGAATGTGCCCACTTCACATATACTCACGTATTACATTTCCAAAATCTCTGTTTTACAAGAATCAAAGTATGTTTTCAGAGTGAGGAGTGAGTTTAATGTTTTTGACGTTGTTGTATTACAATATACAGTATGCATTGGATGCTTGGGGTACCTAGGAATCAACCTATCCATTTTGTAGCTTTCTTGATGGAAATAATGTGGAAAAGGAAACATTTTCCTTGTGTGCCCAGCAGAAGGACTGTTATTTAGAACTGGAACTTGATCTTGGATTAAGTCCGCTTGTTAAAAATGGTGTGTTAGACCTATTTTGTTGTCTCTGGGAAGCCAAATAACATCATCGGAAGTTTGTTTTGCAACAGCAGGAGATGACTTAATAATGTCAGCAAACAAATGCCAGAGGAAGCTTCATATGCATTTGAATGAGCGTTCAGGCAAGGGTTGTATTTGCACATATATGTAAATTTCATCTTAAAAATCTTGAATTTCTGCTCTAAAACAGGTTTAACAATGTAGAGCACTTTTCTAGAGGGACTGATAAATCTTTTAACCTTTCAACTTTATTTTTAATGGCAACCTTTTCTGATTTCTGGAAATATATAAACCCCACTGATCATAGTGATGTGTTTTTCCAAGGTAATTTTATCATTTTATAATTTTATCAGGAACAGCGTTTGCGTTACCTGAAGCAGCAAGAACGTCGTCAGCAGCAGTCTGTTTCTGAGAGTGAAAAGCTCCAGAAACTTAAAGAACGTGTTGAAACCCAGGAGACAAAGCTGAAAAAAATCCGTGCCATGAGAGGACAAGTGGACTACAGCAAGATAATGAATGGCAATCTGTGTATGTAGAATTTTTAAGGAACTTACTTGGTTTAATTTACTATTTTCTGCATGACTAGCAAATAATGGTATATTGTTTGTTTCAATGCACTGAAACAGGATATCAGATAGAATGGGGTTTTTTGTCTTAGAGGGGGTGCTGTGTTTCTATGAAATCTGTATATGTTGTAACTTTTTGTTTTCTGTAGTCAGACATAAAGTTAGAATAAGTCTATTCTCTTAATGTTGGGAAATACCACGACTGTTAGCAAATTCCCAACACATAAATATTTTATACGAGTATGTATGTACTAGATTTAAAACTGGAGTGTTGTATTTATCAGTACCTGTAGAATTAAGAAATTGACGACTTCTGCTTTACTTGTTTTTTGGGTTTTTTTATTTTCTTAATTTTAGCAACTGAAATTGAGCATATAAGTGCCATGTTCCAGGAAAAGCAGCAGGAGCTACAGGCTGCAGTGTTAAAAGTGGATCAGCTTACTCAGCAACTGGAGGATTTAAGGAAAGGGAAACTCAATGGGTTTCAATCTTACAATGGACAAATGACGGGACCTGCAGCAGTAGAATTGAAAAAGTTGTATCAAGAGCTACAAGTAAGTAAAGGAGAGATGCTATTTAGATGTCAGCTGTAAATTTTAAAAAGTAGTATTACTATGCTTATGTGTAGCCGTTTGCAACATCTCATAAAATGGATGTATTGGAAAGCTGTCAATATGTGAGGTTGTAGTTAGCATATAACTCTCTTTAAAACAGAATCTCATTAGCTTTAAGAACTATTTTTGTTGTTGCTCCATACACATTATGATGCAAAGCGCACAAGTGTTCTGAAGGGCATTTCTCAGCCCCTAGTACTGCAATACTGAATGTTGACACAATCTACTATTTCTTTTAATCTTGCAATAAATTTAAAAAAATTTAAAAAAACTCATATTTTTCTATTTTTCAAACGCACTGGATGTAGCAAGCTCACTTAGATGGCATCTTAACTTGGAGACATGACTGGGCAGCAAATAAAAGTAAATTTAAACTACATTGGGAAAATGTAGATATTATATCTGGTATAAATAAAGAAAATACATAAGACTTAAATAACGCATTTTAACAGAATCATCAGAAATGAAAGCTGCACTATGTTTACTGCACTATATAGTGCTCTATAGCTGCAGTATATTCATACAGCATTCCCTGTATCACTATTGTGTATCTTCCTCCAAGAAGACTGTTAAATCTGAAGTGCAGTTCTTGCATGAGTAATAAAATACTCAACTTATATTGAAATTTTGTCTGGTTTTTATGTTTAAAAGTTATGGAATACTTAACTATGTGCCAGTGTGTCAGGATTTAAGGCCTTTTTTTTATTTGCTCATATACTTTACTGTGATCAAGGTAACAACTCAAATATATTTAACATGTCAAAATCAGTCTCAACCACTGATATGAGCAAGTACAACATAAGAGTAGTCCATCATGTGTTTTCATTAAGTAGGAATGATTCCTTTTTTCTCCTCTTTTTCCCCTTTTCCCATTTATATGAGGCATATATGCCTTGTGAATATTTTGAAGTGCTAAGATGCTCAATAGATTAAAATTTCTTTTGTGCTTCACAGCAATGCCATACACATTTATCAAGACTTAAATTTGCCTCAGGTGTTTTTTGCATGTAACATTACCATGAAAATTGAAACACTGAGACAATACTGTCAGAGTTATTGAAGGTATGAAAAAATGCCAGTGGGAAAGCAAGAGAAATAATTATAAAGACTGTTATGGTTGATTTAAACCGTAAAGGTAATCCATCCCCTAATCTGCTGGAAACCTACTGTGAAGGTTTCAGTTTAATCCTAGTGTAGAGAGGAAAATCTGTGCCCAGCCCCTGCACTAGCAGTTCAGTTAACCTGACATCAAGAAGTTTCATGTGGAACTGGAGATAGAATCAATAACATAATTTCTGTTACAAATTCTGTATCACTGAGTTTTCATGATAATCAAACTGTCTCAGGTAAACATAACTTTTGATAAACATTTTCTATGATTTAATTTTTCACAGTGGAGTTCAGTTCTGAAATGGCTCTATGCCTATTTCTTCAATCCATTTGCTATAAATGGGATGCAGCCTACATGTACTTAATAGATATCCACTAATTTATTAGGACATTCTTTTGCTGTTTTCTTTTTAAGAGTTGTTCATGGTTGCAAATGCTAATATGACAGGCTGTGCAGAAGCGTAACATTAGAGATGTCAGAACAAGTTGCCAAACCAAGCTGCTTTGGGTTTTTTAACACTATATTAAGAACCAACTTGACAACAGACAGAATGAAGTAACAGAATAAAGGAAGTGTTTTTTTCTTTCTTTCTTCCTTTCTATTTTTTTTTTCTTTCCTTTTTTAAGATTCGTAACAGGCTTAATCAGGAGCAAAACTCCAAGCTTCAGCAGCAAAAAGAACTCTTAAACAAACGCAATATGGAGGTGGCTATGATGGACAAGCGAATCAATGAGCTGCGCGAACGATTATACAAGAAAAAAGTTGAGGCACGTCAAAAAGAAAACATTCCTGTAAGATAAACTGTTAAAAGGGCCACACTTTAGTTTATCAAGAGCCTATAAAAACTACACTTTTTCCCAGCTGCATAACACGATTATATCAAAGAACCTGTTTTCAAAGTAATAGGCTTCTTAAAAGTATTGTAATGTTTTCCATATCAGAAAACTGGTAGACTGAGTGTGTTTTATTTTTCTTTATAGCACAGACCATAGTATATTAAAAATTATAGTAGCTTATGTTTCTAGGAAGGAAAGTGTAATTATGGGCTGTGTTTCAAAGCATGAAAGCAGAACAGTTTGGGTTTTATAAAATATTGATCTTCCAGTATGGAAATAGAAAATGTGTAAGTGGTCTGAGAAAGTTAGCCTTGATAGCTGCCTGGAACTCTGATAAGAAATCAGTTGCACTGTAGACCATTTATCTAAGGATCAGAGAGATCAATTCTGGATTTCCATACATATTCCTAGCTGGAGGTATTGATCTTAAAAAAAAAACCCAAAAACAAACAAATAAACCACACATACATATTTGAGCACTTAAGAACTCATTTTAGTCCATTTGCCTAAGAAAGGCCCAGTGAAAGAGACTTTACACAGATAGAGATTTCGACAAGAAATGTATTTGCTGTGGCTGAGAAATCTAATTTTTGAGGTGTTGATTTTAATGAATGAAACTTGTACTTATGCTTTTTTTTGTAGAAGCATGGAGTATGATAACTTAATTATTAAGGTGTCTTAGCTGTAGTGCATGGTTCTAGATAATTAAATTTAGACCTCCTTTTCATGTACAAATGCTTAGGGTAAATGGACGTTCACATTTCAATTTGTCTGTTTTTTTAGTTGAATCGTATTAATGGCACTTCCTCACCTCAGTCATCCCTGAGTGCTTCAGGAAGGGTGGCAGCAGTAGGACCTTACATCCAAGTTCCAAGTGCTGGTACTTATACTGTACCAGTAGATCCAGTTAAACCACAATCTCTCACCATTGCTTCTAGCTCAACACATGGAAGATCAAAATCTGGTAAGTACTTAAGTGTGGTGCTTATTAATACATATGGTTTGGAAAGGAGTAATAAAGAAAAAGGGTAATCTTGGGAGCACCAGTGTTGGCATAATTGCTGTACTGGAAGAGGCGTTTCAGATGTCTTGATACTGTTCTGTGAATTGGACATTAGTCATTTGATCTGAGGTGGTTTTGCTTCTTTCCATTAATTTTTCTTAGGAGACTTGAGTGTTTTCTTTGAAATCTTACTAGATGGTACACAGCTAAAAGGAACACATGTTCCTTCACAGATTCTTTGTTCTGTCTGTAATAGCTTTTCAGTTAGTTTGTGTGTTTGAATATAATAATTCATGAATAATCAACTTTGTGGTAAACTATACTATAAACAACTATTTACAGTAGGTTGCTTTTTGTCAAGTAAAACAAAACTAGTAAACAAGAAAAATAATAATACTTCACAAGAGACTACATAGGAAAAGAAGCAGGGAGAAGCTTGCAGCATGCTTCCAGATGGGGAGGAAGAAGTAGAGGGAAGACAGTCTGGTCTTACGGAAAAGTTGTAAGATTAAGGAATGACTCTAATTGTGAAGTGACAGTTTTGTTTTCAGACATGTGGATTCCTCTTTGGCATATGGGAAAGGATGGTTTGTATCTTTTAAGTTCACCAACCAAAAATAAGTCACTGTGTTTATTACTCTGAAGGTATTTGAACATTCTGTAAGATAGATTTATGTGAGGAGAAGTTTATATGCTCCCAGGTAGAAAAGCAATTAGGATTTTTTTTTCCAACTGTCATGCTTTTATTTCTCATTATCTGAGTGTTCCTGTTTTAATTTCTCCATTGTCATTGTTATAATTTTTCCACCACTTTTTTTCTTCCTTTTTCTGTGTAACTGGATCTGCCTTGGTGTGTCCGGTAGAGACAGACTGTGGGTGTGTGAAAAAATCTCCAGACACATGGAAGGTTTCTGATTTAGACATAATAGTGGATCCTATTCTGTCACCTCCCACTTCTCTTCAGTCCGCTGTTCACAATGTCATCCGCCTGGCACCTACTCTGTTTGACACCCAGCACTGTGAGTCCGTAGAAGATCTCTGGCTAGCTAAGAACGCAGGTTTTAATATGGTCATCTGAGCTCTTGCATACAGATGCATATTAAACAGCATCTTTAGAACTTGTGTTGCCGTCTGGCATGCAGAAAATTATGTTGAAATATAAAATTGTTGAGAAGTTGCCTTTCGTCTTTGAAGGAAACAGATTTGCAGCAAATTTGTCCCTGGAGTACTGAAGTAGTGTACTAGGGATGTGTTTTCTTCATTTAGAAACCTTGAAATTTTCTAATTGTAATTAGAAAATCCTGTGGTAATCACCAAAGCATGTATTAGTATATCTCAGATAAGATAGATGTATTACATACAGGTTTAGCTTGAGTTACTTTGTGAGAAACTTTGAGTTCCCATGTTGCACTGGCCCCAGAGTTGGGATAAAAGCTCACTCTGTCCTCAGCAAGAATCTTGCTTACTTTCATTGGACAAAAAAAGTTATACCTGGTTTGCTTTACTAAGTATCCTGGATCCTGACCTACAAAAATTTTTAGGTGAAGTCATTGAAAACACACAAAACCTTTTGTGTCTACATGTTACTGTCTTATTTGTGTAAATGCAAAATGGAGTGATGGGAGTTGGAATACTCTGGGTGTTAGGTAGTCATACAAGCAGCAGACAAGAGGGTACATTCTGGGGATTAAAAAAAACAGTTGGCTGAAATGGGTGTGGGGTGGCTGAGAGCAGGAGCTAGTGAGGGCTTGTTGGAAGGGTGTTGCCATCAGATGGGCAAGAGTGTCTGGGACCAGCTCAGCCTCACCAAAGATAGCAGGAGGCAGATGCTGTTTGGTTGCCTCCTCTTAGCACCTCCCAGGCAGCCTCTGGTGCCATACACTGCAGTTGCAGATTGCAACAGAAGCTTAAGTGTACGTGATTCAGCTTGGCTTGTGGGAGTACGTGAGAGGTGCACTCATAAAACATACATGGTGGTTGGCGAGTCTGCCAGCTTGTAATAGGAAGGACATGAAAGTGGGAACAGTTACATCTGATGTTTATGTAAGTAGAGTGAAACGTAGAGGTTAGAGGGGAGTCTGAATTTACTTCTAGTCTGTTACCTCAGAATTTGGGGGTGAACATGCTAGTATTTGGAATGCCAAGGATTACAAAAAGTTTTTGTATAACTAACAGAAGAGTGTGGGCTTGTGTTTGCAGGTAAGAGAATTAAATTCTTTGGGACTTTTGCTATTGTTAATGTGTTTTCTTAATAGCTAAACTTATGGCTAAATATGGGTTTGTGTTTAGCGCAGATCAGTTATAACACCTTTTATTGTTCTTCAGCTTTACTGAACCAGAACCTTTCTGGAGGTATGGAACATCCTGTGTATATTGTACACTAAATGTTAATTCAGCGCATACTTGGAAAATTTGCCCTTATTTAGGGTCAGAGTGTCTAGCAGTCATCTTCCTTGGTCTTGCTTTTGATAGCCACATGACTAAAGCCAATAACAAACAAAAACCATAACATGTCCAGTTCTTGGATGTCTCCAGTACTAAAGCTGGGCCTCATTACTTCCTGGCAGTTTGCAAGACTGAAAAGTGATTTCTGGACTATATTCTCAGTGTAAAAATATGCAAGTGTTAACCCTTTTTTAATGACCAACCACAAAAATACTCTTGCTTCAAAGTAATTATCTCTCAGAATTCAAACACAGTTGATCTGAATTTGAAGTTTAATACAATATAGTTTGTGTAATATTAAAGGATGGTCTGCACATATAATTAAAAAATAATTACTATGGTAGCTTAAATGCAACAGGTACTTCATTTTTGCTCACTTTAAAGTGAAATAATTTTAACTAGCCTATAAATAGGTTTATGAGCTAACAGTGATTTCACATTCACACAGTGAAAACATTGGTTGGTAATTGTCAAGAAAGCTTCTGGTGGTCATTTCATGAACAGAAAGTAGAGTGGGAATGTTTCTATGCAGCTTATTTTTAGATTATCTGCTATACTAGACAGAGGGTGGTGAAGGCTTCTGGAAATAGTCTTTCTGATTCTGTTTTCTAGGCACTTAAAACTGAAATGAAATGGGAAGTTACCATCAAATACCTAATTTTCATTCAAAGGTTTCTTACTATGGGGTCCAGAAATCTCAGTAAAGCTCCATACATGTGCAAACCGCTGCCATTTTAGTTGTTACCTTCTAGCAGGGCTACATGTTACATGTCATCTTTACTGACCCTATGTGCTCCACTAAGATAATTCCGGGCAATAGAACGGAGAAATGATACCTGCTTTCTTTGGAGTAAGAGAAACCTGAAGTTTAGTGTTTCCAAGGCAAATGAAAGCCTTAGGATCTAAACAGAGATCTATTTAGTTAGTATAAAACAGGTCTAATTATCGGGCTGTTTAAACACTCTTGCTTACTTACAGAACTGAAACCAAATAGTCTCACACAGTTAATAAAGTAACACATCAATGCACCTAGGACTTCTTAAGGATTTGTTGCCTCAGTTTATGTGCAGCTATGCATGATTATTATGTACGTGATAAATCCAAAAGCCCATGACTTGCATCTTGACACTGTGAGTTGAAGTTGTCAGCTGACTTTACTAATTTCTTTAAGATTAAGTCTCTCGGGTTGTTCTAATCAGGTGAGTATGTTGAGGAAAGACAAAAGGTTAGTTAACTGCCACTTCCAGCAAAGGAATGTAAGCTTTTGTTCCACCCCATTGTTGAAAGGAGTTTTTACATCCTGTTATGAGTGAATTAATCAAGTAATCATAGTGGAAATTTGGAGTAAGTCCACTTTGAGCTTATGTAGACTCAACATTTAGCGTAATTTCACAGTGTACAATACCAAAAGGAATACATGGATGAAGTGTTTCCATAAGGATTTTTGTTCTGAATTTGTTTGTCTTCTAATAGCAGAATATGCAATGCTCAGACAAAAATTTTAACCATCTTTTTCTCTCTAGAAATTTTCAATGCAATTTGAATGTCAAAAGGTAATGAACAGCATGTTATATACAGAGATCGCACTCGGTATCAATTTCTGAATCAAACATGAAGAGTGATTTATCTCATTTCTGAAATCAAATTAATCCTGTTGTAATTGAAGCTATTCCATTTCACATGCTATTTTGCTTGTTTACAGTGGTGCTGTGGATTATCTTAAATACAGTATTTTTGTCTGTTTTCAAGCTAATGATGGAAACTGGCCACTACTTAAACAGAGCTCAGCTCCTGTGGTAAAACCACCTCAGATCTCCAATACAGACTGGAAAGAATCGAGCATGGATACTACTTTAAAACAAGGAACTATATCCAGTCAGCCCTTGCCTACTTCAGTACTAGGAAGTACTGATAAGCTGGTGGGTTTCATCTGTGATATATTTATAGATATGTTTTGCTGAAATTCTCAACCTTTGGCTTCCATAGCTGAACTCACTTCATTTACATACACATTTGGTTTCCCCACTGATGATTATTTATAAGCCATAAAGAAAATTGCCTTTGTATTCCTCCTGTTTCTTTCTGTTCTTAGTGCATTACCTTTTCTTTTTTTTCAACTTCCGTAGTTCATATTCCTTCCTGTTCTTTTGCATATCTGGTCTCCCCTTTTCCCTCCTTTTGCTTCTCCTAATCATCTCACCCCTCTTCCTATTTCTGTAATTCAAATCTTCATTATTCTTCTTCTGTGGAGTAGATTATCACTCTTTCAGGGTGCTCTTTTTCTCACAAAAATCTCATAAAAGAAGTCATTAAATCCATCCTTGAGTGAGTCCACTGGTAGCATCTGTCTGCACAGTTGTTCTAGTACTTTATGAATTCTTTAAGGCTGTAATCTTTAAAGAATAAGGACCTGGTCTTCAAATCGTTCTGGTAAACTCTGTTATCACCCTAAATATTATCAAGTATGTTATCAACTAGATACCTAGAACTAGAACCTAGAATGAGTTACTCAGGTTTTGAAAGTATGTAAATAGTTTTGGATTTGTATTAATAGCTGAAGAGGCCTGGCCTCTGTCTGATACGTGATGGGATTGTGTGGTAAATTCGGGTAGAATCATACCTAGTGATGAAGTAACACAGATTGTTTAAATTGACTCCCTTGCTGTCACACAAGATTATTAGTATGTTCTGTAGAATGAGGAATGTTCTTGCTCACAAGTATTTTATTTAGTTAAATGTTATATACTGTTTCTTGTTCTTACATAGGGTCTTGACCTGGGGAAGGTGCCACCAGCAGTTCCTGGTGTAAGCAAGCAGTTGCCTCAAAACTATGGGACCTATCCAAGTCCAGTTCCCTTAGGAACAGGTTCTACAAATTCTCTAGAAAGACGGAAGGATGGCAGCCTGCCCAGACCTGGCACCAGTATAACAAATCGGCAAAGACCTGTTCCACTTCCACCGCCAAGCAACGTCCATCAGCCCAGTTCTTCACAACAGATTCAACAGAGAATTTCTGTACCTCCCAGCCCTACATATCAACCTTCTGGTCCCCCGCTGTTTCCAGGAGGAGATGGCAGGCCAGAACTCCCCTTAACTGTCGCAATCAGACCTTTTCTGGCTGATAAAGGATCACGACCTCAGTCTCCCAGGAAAGGGCCACAGACAGTGAACTCCAGTTCCATCTATTCCATGTATCTTCAGCAAGCAACACCACCAAAGAATTATCAACAAGCTGTATACAATACCTTAAATAAGTCAGTAAAAGCAGGTAAAATATATTTTCCTTTGTTTTTCTTTTGAAGTAGACCGTTAAGATCTGATCTACTTACTGGGTTTAATTTACTTCCATATCAGTTTGAAAAATGAGTATAAATCTAGAAGAGAAAAGATACTTTTATGTCTGCAGCATGGCAGAAAAGTGATCCCATATTTCTGGGGGGTGATAAATATACATTCAGTCACCTTTCATTTAATACAAGATGCAGTTAGAACATTATGGCCTGGATGTTTTATCACAACTTTCAGCAACAAGTGAAAAAACAAGAGTTTTTCTCCTTTTACTGTCTCCTTATGGAAGAGGAAAAACATTCCAGGTACTACTTGTAGGTTGTAATTGTAAGAAGCATCACCAACAGGTGAGTGTGTATTTCTGTTTTGATAGGTTCCAATATAATTAATTTGATTTTTTTTAATTTTCTGTATTAGCATCAAACAGGCAGCAACACCCTCATACCCAGTTTATTTGCAGATACTTTATTATGTAATTTGAGAATGGTTCTTCACTTTTTTCCATCTTTCTGTTTTTCAGTTTATGGAAAACCTGTATTACAATCTGGCTCAACTTCTCCCTCACCTTTGCCGTTCCTTCATGGTTCTTTGCCTGCTCAGACTTCCTCACAGCCACAGTCTCAGCCTCAGACTGAGGTCGCTGAAAAAGATCAAGAGGTGGAAAACGCTCCACCACCCAGTGAAAACAGCAATGTGGAAAACATTCCTCGTCCTCTCAGTCCTACTAAGCTCACACCTATTGTGCATTCACCCCTACGGTATCAAAGTGATGCTGACCTTGAAGCTCTCAGAAGAAAATTGGCCAATGCTCCAAGGCCATTAAAGAAACGTAGTTCTATCACTGAACCAGAAGGCCCAAGTGGACCCAATATACAAAAATTATTGTATCAGCGCTTTAATACTCTTGCTGGAGGAATAGAAAGTGCTCCTTTTTATCAGCCAAGCAACCCACAGGACTTCATAGGCATCTTAGCTGATGTTGATAATGGCAATGCTAGTACCAATGGCAATATTGAAGAACCTATTTCTGTGCAACCTACAGTTCCTCTTCCTGACGAGCCACCCCCTTCGTCAGATGCCAATGATAATGAATTACCTTCTCCTGCTACTGAGGAACTGATAAGCACTGAAACCACAAATCAAACACCTGAAACAACTGAAGATAATAACAACAATCCTGCTATAGTTCCTTCTACTGAACAGTCACCTAGTCCTACACCTGAGGTCAGTTCTCCAGTAGAAGATGAAGCTCCACTGCCTCCTGCTCCTCCTCCTTTGCTTCCTCCAGTAAGTAACCAAGCAAAAGGACAATTTTGTGGAGAATAAAATTAGGTGTGTGTCTAAGCATAACTAGAAGATGGTAAGCTTAAGCCAAATGGTATGTTTGCACTTCAGTTTTCATGCTACTAAAAAGAAAATTAGGTGGGCTCCAAGGAGAATTATGATGGATTAGTTTCTTTACTACCATAGCCATTTAATATGGAATATATGCATACACTCAACAGGAAGTTATGTATGTACTTTAGGTTGTAGAACTTCTGGGAGGGATATACTCTTGGTTTAGAACTAATTCTGGAATCTGAGATTCCATTAAAAATACTATTTTAATTTCCCTGGGCCTACAGAGAGAACCATTTATATGAAACTTAAGGATAAGCCAGGGCAGCAAGAATCATTTTAGTTTGCAGACAAGCTGAAATAACTGTTCTAGGAGCAGTGCAGTCCTTTTCCCCTCTGAGCAGAGGGATATGAGACCAGGGGCTGACCCCTAACACCACCAAAGTTGACTTGTTTTAGCAGAAATGTTTTTCTAGTGGGCTGCTTTCATAATTTGAATTAATTTCAATGTTCCTTCTCCAGCTGTGCCAAAACCTTGTCATTACCAAAATCTACAACATACAGAGAATTGAAAATGAGGAGAAAACTGTATTTTGTTCTTAGTTGTTGCTGTGACTCACTTTAGCACTAGCTTCAAAGGGTAGCTCTGCTTCTTGATTGAGGCAGAGGGACTCTGCAATTCTTTGACAATAACTGTTGTGCACATGGGGCCTCATGTGCGTTTCCCGTGGCCACAAGCAGGCCAGGATACTTCTGGCAAAATGGAATGTGCTAGCAACAGATATTAACACTGAGAGAGGCTTATTGTCCAAACTGAAATAGCCATACAAAACAGGAGCAGGAATGAAAACGGATCTTACAGTGCTAGGGACTAAAAGCATTCTGTAAATGCTGTAATTAATAATAATTAATAATAGACTCCCCCCCCGAAAGTGACAAGGACACATGTGAATGATTCAGAATATTTTCAAAACATTTAAATGGGTTTCAGATCATGAGAATGCATCTTCTGATAACACCAGCCAGAATGCCACATAAAATATCTTCATGTTCTGTACTTCTCTTTCCCATAGCAAAAGTCACATCTCGTCAGCACCATCCTGCTGATTCAAGGCAAAGAGAGATTCCTCTGAGTAGAGACTGATACTTGGGCTTCACTGTGTCATGCTTTCTGTTCTAAGCGAAAGTGTTGAAAGCGTTGACATTGTCTCAGACAATCCACCACAAACACATTCAGCTTTATATTAGATACAATTAAGATAGTGGTGCTTAAAACCCACTGACTTAAGTACCTCAGGCCTTGTACTCAATACTTTTAATTAGAAGCTTCTAAATCATATGGGCATGCTTTTTCATTTTCTAATTGAATAAGATGTAGTAAGGTATCGAGCCTTTTATTTAGAGATTTTATAATAGAAACATGTAAGGAGGATGGGATTCTTAATCTAGTTTAAAAAAAAAAAAACTAAATCATCTGTTAGTACTCGTGCAAGCTAAAATTTTGCCTTCTAACCTTCATCTCTGCTCAGACAAAACGCACCAACCTGAAGAAGCCAAACTCAGAAAGAACAGGCCATGGTTTGAGAGTAAAGTTCAATCCACTGGCCCTCCTCCTGGATGCTTCTTTGGAGGGAGAATTTGATCTTGTACAACGAATCATATATGAGGTGAGCTGCTAAAGAATAGCAACCTCTTAAATTATTCTTTGGGGAAAACAAGTGCTGAACTCTTTCATGGTTTCAATAGGTTGATGATCCCAGTAAACCAAATGATGAAGGAATTACACCTTTGCATAACGCAGTGTGTGCTGGTCATCACCACATTGTGAAGTTTCTGCTTGATTTTGGTGTAAATGTAAATGCGGCAGACAGTGATGGATGGTAAGTGTCAACTTGGCATCTGGGAGAGACGTCATATTGGTGCACATTCAGAGTTCAGTTTAGAGCTATTTGGAAACAATTTCCTTCCCCTTAACCCCCAGCAAATGAGCACATTCTAATCTCTAGGTGGTGGCAAACTCAAATGCAACATTCCTATGTGTCCAGCTCCTGTGCAAGCACACTCAAATTGCAACATACGCTATGTTTTGGTTTTAATTCATGGTGTAGTTGCATTTGTTGTTCAGATGCTGCATTAGTTAAACTGTAAGAAAGGATGAAAATGAAGTTTTCATCTTCATATAACCCACCACAGCTTTTGGTACTGCTGAAGAATCTAGCCTTGCAGGTAGATGTTATACTTCTGGAGCATTTGGAGGGATGCAAAACCTCTCTGTGCTGACCAGGTTTATCTTTCAAATTTCCTCACATTGGAAAATACCCTTTTGTACCCAGCAGCTCTGTGAGCAATGAAAGTTGACATTTTTGTTAACAACCGTTTGGCTTTACTGGAGCCAGGTGAATCCTGGGATCCGCTCCAGTTGCTTGACAGGTTTTGGACAATGCATACGTAATCTATAAGCATAAGAAACAATTTTCTTTTAAAAGCTCTGTATAGCAAGACAAAGTAATTAGGAGTCACGGAAGCTTATTTTTTCCTGTGTACATTTCTGCTTTATTTTAGGACACCGTTGCATTGTGCTGCTTCTTGCAATAGCGTTCATCTCTGTAAACTACTGGTTGAATCTGGGGCAGCTATTTTTGCTTCAACTATAAGTGATATAGAAACTGCTGCAGACAAGTGTGAAGAGATGGAAGAAGGTTATATTCAATGTTCCCAGTTCTTGTATGGTAAGCTGGGACACTACTTTGCAAACTTCTTTAGCTTTTCTAAAATTCGTCCCTTTTTATCTCTGATTTGCATGAAACATCTGCTTAGGTCCCAGACTAGACAATACTGCCCATCACCTTCTTCCTCTTTCCAAATGCTAAAACCAGGGGATTATGCCCCATCCCTGGCAGTGTTCAAGGCCAGGCTGGACGGGGCTTTGAGCAGCCTGGTCTAGTGGAAGGTGTCCCTGCCCGTAGCAGAGAGCTGGAACTGGAATCATTAAGGTCCCTTCCAACGCAAACCATTGTGATGTTCACAGTGCTTCTGTTCTTTGAGTTACTTCACAGGCTCCTTCTAATGTTACCAATTTTTAACCTTTAATTTGGCCTAATTTCAAGAAAATGCTGCCATGGGAAGCTTCCATATGACAGTTACAGAGTTGTCAAGTATCCTGACAGAGATACTCTGACTTCCAGGTGCACAAATTCCTTACAGAACACATGAAGAAATGTGTATACTTTGTGAATAATCAACTCACAGAACATAGTTAGTTACCAAGTTCTATTTTGCAAGGAAAGGACCTTGATGGAGCAGACAGATTTTTCATTTCCATCAGAGGCTGCAGGCTCCATTAGGGTTCTGTACACCTGACATGGTGCAGATTTTCAAAAGCTTCAAGCATTACTGTGTAACACCTGCTGTAGAAAGCAGGCCTGTGAGAAACACACAGCAGTTCTCTAAAGCCGCTTTGCTCAAAACTTTGTAGAGCTATTTTTTTCCTCATTTGAATAAAAGATTGTAAAGTTTCCATTGCAAATAGAAAAACTCATCTCTACATTGGCTTACAGTGCTCTGTAAAACTTGGTTTTGTGATGCACCTTAACTTCTGAAAGCATTTCATCATGTGCTAAAAATTGTTCATGAAATCTTTTATTAATAAAACAGACTCTCATTTGGGCTACAGTGTCCATACAAAACATTTTGGAGGGAAAAACCAGGATCTTTCACTGCTTTATTGTTAACAGGAGTGCAAGAGAAGCTGGGAGTAATGAACAAAGGAGTGGTGTATGCTCTGTGGGATTACGAAGCCCAGAATACTGATGAATTGTCATTCCATGAGGGTGATGCCATTACTATTCTAAGACGCAAGGATGACAATGAAACGGAGTGGTGGTGGGCCCGCCTCAATGATAAAGAAGGCTACGTGCCTAAAAACCTTCTTGGGGTGAGTCTGTTTTAGTTACCTTCTCCCTTCTATTTCTTTCTTCCTCCTGAAGTGGGAACACAAGAATGTTCTTTGGTCAGGATCTCTCTGTACATCATCCAGATACACTGCTATGACACAGTCCAAAGCAGATGATTGTCCTTATTCCCTCTTGCCTCTGTGTCATCGTGAACAAAAAGGATGGGCTATGGCCAGATTAGTGCCGAGTTTTATTTGGCAAGTTAGTGAAGTTAATAGAGTTTATGCTTTCCTAAGGTTATTTTGCCCCTCAGCTAAAACACAGGACCCCTGCGTAAAGCATGGTGGTTCTATTAGGCAGCATGAAGCTTTGATCCAGGAAGTTCTTTAGGAAGGTTTTCAGTACCTGGCAGAAGATGAGCAACATTATAGATATTGTAGATTAAACAGGAAAGAGCCATGAGGATGCCAACTGTAGGCAAGTTGTTCATGCTGTTCTCAGTCAAACAGAACACTGCTACCCAGATACCAAGAATGTGAGGCTACTAGGGAGAGACACACAGAGGACAATATGTGTAAGACAACCTTCTAAAGAGCAGGAAATAAGCTCTCCCCAGGGCTCAAAACAGGGAGTTTTTGTACTTATATAAGCACATGTTTTGGTCCAGGCTGAGGTCTTGAGTTAAATGAACCAAGTCATTTCCAGAGCAGCTGCTGGCAGGAGGAACTCAGCCCTCAGCCTCCTGCTGCTTCTGGTTTATTTTTCAGAAGTTATCCAAGAACATGCTGTAGCTCACAAAAGTGTCACCCCCACCAACCACGCCATCATCCAGCTCTTGTTAACAAGTACCTCTTATAATTGGATTAATTTATATCTAACTTGGCATCAGTCATGCAAAATCTAATATTTTTGTTCTTTTTTTTTATAGTTATATCCACGAATAAAACCTAGACAACGAACCCTTGCTTGAACTCAGTTGTACAACAGTGCAATACCATGCTGGTAACTGGAAATTTAAAACATAAACTGAAGCCATCACTTTTGATCATTTCACACAGAGAAATAAAACTATAATATTTAGTTTTAATGGTGCTTTCTCTTGTTAAATGGACAGCATCCACAATTTTCAAGATCTGCAGTTTGTAAATGAGGATCGTTTTTACATGACCCACCACTGCTGAGGAGAGTGATACCTCCACTACCTACAGTGTTGCGCCACTATCGTCTGATGCAGTGTTTTAAAGTTAAAAGTTCCATGGTTGGAGCTTTCTTGTGTTCAGAGGTGTCAATTGTGGGGTGCTGATATGCTGTCCAGTTTGCTCCAACCCCACAGCAACTGTCCCACATCAGGATTTTGGATGTTTTGTTCAATACCAGTGAATGTTGAGTTCTTATTACTGATCAACTCTTGGGTTCTAGGACACAAGATCTTCACTTGTTACATGCATAATTTAAGTAGTCACCAAAGCTAAATTAAGGCTAGGATTAAGCGGTAACATGCTACACGCTTACATCCTAGTCTGGACAACCCCAACAAAAGCTTTAACTAGTCTAGCACCTCATATTATTTGCATTTAGAATTGAGCTAGAGAACTAACAGAACAACAGTATTTGTACACTTCGCAAATCCCCTACACGGTATTTCACGTGGTGTTTTATTTTCTTCTTATTCAGCCTACAGCACCAGTGTTATCTCTACTAATGTAAAGGTTCCTCTGCCAGCCACTGGCACTTGTCTGCCCTGGCCAAAGCAGTCAGTACCAAATATGCAGCAGTTAAAGGATTTGTATGTCTGCATGGATGGAAGTGCAATAGTTGAAAAGGGTAAGAGTCCAGTAAGGGTTAGACTGTGTGAGCTGAAGTCTGCCCAAGTCAGTCTAGACTAAAATATGAAGGATGAGATAGAAGTAGGAAGAGAGTTGTGTAGATGCAAAGTCAAGGAGAAGAAAGAAACAAGGTTTAGAGAAGGATTTAAGAAAGGCACTAGCTTATTTTTTTTTGTGGTTCCTGGCAGCCTCCAGCTGTTGCCAAGGCAAGTTATGCAATAACCTATTCCACTACACAGGAGTTTCCAGCAAAAAAACAAGAGGCACTTCACTGGCATTTTAATTGTACATGATTTTATACATCAGAAGTCTATTCTGAATTTCCATTATGAGTTTTAGCCGTATTTCTTGTAATTTTCTCCCATTTAACAGTATGCAATTTGATTAATTCTTCATGTACAAGTTCTGTGTATAATTTATATATCCATTCCTGCAGTGCTGTAACTTGCTTTTACCACAGGTTAGCATTAACTGTATATATTGTGGTGAAAAGTGAAAGGGTATTATTGTTGAAGAATTTGCTACATGAATGTGATGATTTCAAGAGCCTATGATACACTAATTCAGAGAACATGTAAATGTGCACAATAAAGTCCCGCTAAGGCATGGCTGCATTCTCCAGTATTTTTATACAGGTACAACAGCAGACAGACGTGCCTTTGCTCACAGTTGCCATAAAAAGAGCAATTTGAGCTTGTCGTGTTCTACCTGTCACCCCCAGCTTTGTCACTGCTTCCTTCACCAGCTGCACAGTGAGTTGCCAAACAACTTTTTATACAAGTTCTCCAGTATTCCAGCTGTGATAAATTACTACTTACCCAGAAAAGCTCCTGGGGGGTCCTTCACACACAAGCTGACAGCTCAGCCTCCAGCACTGGTTTACTTGGTCTTTACCAGAATGGGAAGACCAAGGGCAGAAAGTCTCACTTGGCACAGACTACAGCCACAGGATTCATCCCAGTGGTTGAACCAGTTATCAACAGTTAGAACTAAACTGAGAGTGCTCTTTATCTAAAGGGAAAGTTTCAGAGAGTAGAGACCACCATATCCACTATTAAAGTTACACACTGCAAAATTAAGTATCACCTAGGTCTTTTAAATAAGTGAATTAATTTATTTGTACATTAAACTGTATACAATTTCAGGGAGTATTACAGTTAGATTAACAAAAGCTAGTTACCAAAAAGAAAATACAAAACTAAACATTATTCTGGAAGCTTATTTATGTCACAGAAGTGAAGTTTCAAGGTCATGTTCATGTAAGTCCAGTTTGTGGTATTTGCTGAAACATTTAGATGTTTAACATGAAATGTTAAAAAACCCAAGTGATTTCTATAAAATCAGAGCTAAGGCAGATTTTATTATTGTACATTGATTTTTAACCATTTGGATAGAGGGAAAAACCTGAGATCTATACCCAAAAGCTGTTCTCTGCAGAAGAGACATACACATTTGTTTGCTTTCTGTAGCAAACAATATATATAACTGTTACTACAAAAGTTGTGCTGTACAGGAGCTGTAGTGCAGGTCACTTTTATATTAAGTGCCAATAAAGGCTTAACAAAATATACAAAGTCTTAAAAGGTGAGGCTGTTTAAAGCAGTAATTGTATACATATTGCACACTATTGTGAATACTCATGGGTCAAAAAAAAATGCTCCCCCTGCATCTGCTAGTTCCTGCATCCTGAACTGTGCTGAAATGAGAAAGGGTCAAGAGCCATGAGTGTTACCAGTCATTAACTAGCAGAGAGCTAGAGGCAAGTCCATAGAGGCTGGGCCTTGCCCTCAGGTGCCAGCGGTTTGCTGTCCTTACTGGTCCCGGGACTCGTAAAGAAGTTTTGTTGCCTAACACAAAGACAAAACATCACTGTGTTAACTGAAGTCAACACCTCACCTCCCCCTGCCCCTTCAAAAATTGCCTTTAACCCCAAGGCTTTAAGTTCTTCATCCATTTTCCTCTGTCTAAGGCATTTAATAGCAGTCAGATAGGCACTAGAGTAATGTTTGAGACTATTCAGGGCTACTTTAAATGCAGAACCTGTGGTCACTGAATATTTTAGATCAACTTAAATTTGTTTTTTTTTTGTCAGAAATGACTATTTCTGATAAAATCTGCCTTGGGAAAAGCTAGATAGAAGTAATGTCTCCAAGATCTTGGTAATACCTCTAAAACATACACAGTAAACAATGTTATGTTCTATATTCCTCATGCCTCCTTACAAAGTCCTGGCGAGATGTTTTATTGGTCTCATTGATACTATAGTATCAACCAACCTCCTGCGCTGGGGATAGACGTGCTTCCTAGTCCCTTTACATGCTGCTAACTGGGACCTCTGAAAGTCTCACTGCACCCATCCATCATACAAAACCAAGCTAAACGACTGTCAAAGGAGACAAAGCACCCCACATAAAGATTTGCTTCAGCCTTCTGCAAGTTTTGCCCTCATTGCTTACCTTGTGCATAGCTGCCAGCCAGCTTGCTGACAGCTTCTTATTACAGCTGAAGTCTTCGCTAGCTGTAAACTTCATCTGCGTTAGCTCCTCTGATCCTGGTACCTTATACTGCAGAATCATACCTATGGCACGAGTATTGCCTCCTGGAAAAACAAAGAAAATATTGAACAGTGACAGGTTCTGGAGCTAAGTAACAAAACAACTTGTAGCTACTGAGCGTGTCTGAAGACACCAGCTTATCACTTCACTGAAAGCCCTGGAAACCACAGGTGCACCACCAGCAGCCGCAGCAGTGACCATGGTGATATTGCCGGGCCATAGAATGTGTAGACTCGATGTTTAGTTCTCTCTAGCAATCACTCAGGCAGAACTTGTGTAAGCCATGAGGTAAAGCCACTAGCTACACACACACAGGAAATATCCTTGTTTCACTATTACTGTGTCTTCTTTGAAATAGACACCAGTTTTACACTGTAGCCTGCAGTCTGTAAACAGAATAACTGCTGTCCCCTTAGACTGATACCAAAAGGGCTCTCTGCTCGATACAAAGTTTGGCACAGCAATCAAAAGTCTCTCCAAGGGTGGCAAAGGTTGGGAAAGGTGCTTAGGCAAGACTAGAAAACAACTGTCAATGTCATTGGCTTCCTGAAGGAAATCTGCTACAAATGACATTGCTCTGACAACTGTGTGATAGCGACTTGTTTGTATCTCTTTTACGCTAGCTGCACAGAGGTAAGATAAACCAAAGCCAAAACACAGACAGGAAACAAGCTTTGTTTAGAATACTGCACTTTATTGGTATTATTTCCTGAAGCAGCTGTGCATAAACTAAGCCCTAGGAACAGCACTGCCACACACAGGACAGCATTGCATGAGGGGGCTCCCAGAGGCCATTTCTGTAATATCCAAGAAGCCAAACAAAGAGAAGCTTAATCTAAGTGACCTGATCAAAAGCCCACAAGCAGTTTTCATAAAAGTAGCTATTCACTCCTCTTCTAGGGTAAACTGAAATCCAACTTCATCACTCACTCCCCTACATATACCTGGTCAGAATAGCAGATTAAAGGACTACTTAGGCCTGTGGAAATCAAACACCTACAGCCTTGGACAGTTTGCCGGTGTCCGGCATTCCAGGACATTACTGACTCAGGCAGAACGTACCTCATAACAACAGGTTTTACTACTTCTAAAGATGTGTAAAAGCACACCATTAACAGTTTATTTATTCAGTGCAAAGCCCTACTGGACAGTGCACAAGGAGTTATTCATTTCTGGTACATACAATTCGGCACACCTCTGTTAAAGTGGGTGATGCATAACACTGTGTGCCACTAAAAATGCTATTTCTCAACTTCCCTTCTGCCTTCCAGCGTGGACAATAGCACATGTGGTCTAAAGAAGGCCCTGAGCATTTTAGTTCTCCTCCAAAAAGATACAGAACATTCAGTCTCAGTTTATTAGATTGGAAGGAAAGGCACCTGTCAGATTTGAATGCAATTTGTATCAAGTTAAACAGCTATAGATCGAACAAAATCAGAACTGCAGAGGAGGAGAACTGGGAGGGGGTCATAACATGCTTAGGTGAGTCATGCTCAAATGTACTGATGATACCTTCAGTTATGTGCTGGCTCTCCAGAAGGCTGGTGTAAGTGTGAGTATCTTTTTCTACCGTCAAGAAGGAAGGCAGGCAGGCAAAAAGATAAAGCAGTCAGCAGAGTAGTGAACAAGGAGTTACAGGAACATTAACTCAGCAACACATCTGGTTGATTTGAATACCAAGATAAGTTTACTGAAGTTAACATGCTGTACTGACTGAATATTGCACAGAGAGGCTGTCCATTTAGAAAACTCTAGCAGTGACAGAGGTGTTCTAGAGAACAATCATTAAAATTCCTGACCTTGTTTTTTCTCATTTCAGTGAAATCTTATTCAAGTTCATCCTGAAATACTCTAAAATCTGGTAAGAGATGAGGCAATAAGTAGCTGCCCTCTGATTCAGATGTTCCAGTTTCATTTGGCCACCCCTTCAACTCCAATGAAATCAACAAAGCACAGCTTAATTCCCACCCACACCCCGCTCCAAGGTTCTTTCACTCTTCACATAATTGTACCAGTAGAAGAGCAATCCCTTCTGGATCCTGAAATGGAAGGTACCAAAGAATAGCAGTTCCCTCCTATGAGCTTTTGAATTAATAGATCTTTATATTTTGCCAAGAGAAACGTTAAGAACAAACTATGACCACCTTTACTCAGGTTTATCAAGGAGCTTTCCTGTATTACAGCAATTTCTCAATTCCCAAGTTTTCCCCAAAATCCCAGCAGCCACAGACAGGGTTTCACAGACTGCACTCCATTCTGAGAGCAGCTGTAGGTAGCACACCACAGTTACTGATAACCTGGAAACACACTGTCCAGCTCAAACCATAATTACAACATCACATTTTTTTCTTAATAGTTAATTTGTATTCAATGAAAAACTTACCCCCAGGAGTAAATCCCTCTGTAAGTATCTGAACAGT
This sequence comes from Poicephalus gulielmi, assembly GCA_026283885.1. NCBI lineage: Eukaryota > Metazoa > Chordata > Aves > Psittaciformes > Psittacidae > Poicephalus > Poicephalus gulielmi. The sequence continues at coordinate 16,318 of JANEXQ010038402.1, read as the reverse complement.
TGAAATCTGTGTAATTTCAATTTCATAATGGCTGTCTCCATCTAAAACCAGATACCTACATAACAGAAGAAAAACTCTTTTTTTAAAAAAAAGGGTATTTTTTCCTATAATATGAAGTCCAAATCAAAGGAAACAAATAACCTGTTCTGTGGGGTGGGGAGGGAGAGGAATCAAGCAGGAAAAAAAAAATCACTTTTCATTCTTCCCTGAAAGGAAATCAAACCCAAGCCACAGACCTGCAGTTCAGTTTGCCATAAGACCCTTTCAAAATATTAAAAGCATTCTTCCAAAGTTCTGGGGCAAGAAGAGAACACAGAGTCTAAAGTGCTGTAGCCAAGAGGCTGACCTGAAGTGGGTAACAGGTGTGGCAGTCATCTCAACAATACAGAGCACTGTTAGAATCATCCTGAAACAAGCTTTCTTCAGTGGCTACAGCTTTTCCCCTCTACCAGCCTCTTATGATCACTCTTTCAGCTGGCAAAACCACTGTACTCCAGTGGCACCGAGAGGCATCATCGGCAAATGAAGCTCCACCACTCCCTAGCATTCTGATCCACGCTGCTAGTAAATTAAAACTCACTAAAGTTGTATCTATCCCTTCAGTCTGATTACTCTCTCCAATATCATTGCAGCACATTACTGGTATTTTGCTCAGGTTATTGGATAATAACATAGCTGTATATTCTATATAGATTGCTGTGCAGTAATAATGTAGTTTACAAGTGTAGTGTAGTTTACAACCTTTCTTACCTCTGATTGTTGGAAAGTCGACAAACCATGAGCTCAGATTTTTCAGATGTTCCCAGAGTTACAAAGAATGTAGCACCTGGAAAGAAATGTTTTAGTATTCTAAGAGGGAGCTGAGGAAGGATCATTCAAGTATCAGAAAGGATAACTCATATTTCCTTATCGCACCTCATACATGGAACTGGGTGAATTAAGAGACTAACTGAAATGTTGAACTGATTAACATCAGGAGAACACTCAAGGATAAAAAGCTGATCTTTAATTACCGTGTTGTGCATCATAGGACCTTTCACAACTGCGATGTCATTTCTCCCACATGTTGTAGAAATACAGATGATGCCCAAGATGCATCTTTTAAAAGGAGAACAGATTTGGAGATGGCAATCAGGCCACTAAAGCCCCTCCCTTGTCACCATAATACAAACTATTGTTTCAGAACTCAAAAAAACCCCAACCTGTCAGAAGAATCTAATAGCAGGATCTAACCTTCAGCACTGTGCTTAATAAATAGTGAAGACATCTCATTTTCATTACCAAAGGCTAGCTCACTCCTACTCCGAGGTCAATGAACTTCATGTTGTTTCTTCCTGCTCAAAAGAACCCCTTCGAGACCAGGAGTCATCTCAGTTACATTAGTGAAGTGATTCATAACATAAAATAAAGCAAGACTACATGCCTAACCACTTTATTTCCTCCATGCCTCACGCTCCCTGGATTACCTAATCCCAGTACTGTTGGTCTGGGATATGAAAAAAATAACAACATAGAGCCCTGCCAAACCATCTGCAATCCATCTCCATAATGTGAACCATGCAGCCCAGGAAGCTTCACCTGGCCATTCTACAATTTTACTCAGTCTCGCTGACCCCTCCGCATGGGCCTCCCAGCTGCTGCTGAAACAAGACAGCAACACAGCAATGGCAAAGCTGTACAGGACATCACAATCACCATCTCTGACTGTTATCTGTGGCTCCACACTAGAATCACAGAATAGTTTGGGTTGGGAGGGACCTTCAAAGGTCATCTTGTTCGACTCCTCTGCAGTGAGTTCAGACATCTTCAACTAGATCAAACTGATCCTAAGTCAGGAACAACTTCAGACTTCAATTGCATAACACAATTGCATAACACAAATGCAAGCAGGATAAGCTTTAAAAAAAGCCTTCAGTTTAAAATACACTATGTTAAGAGTCATCTACAGCTTCATCTGCAAAGCAGAGCTAAGAATGACTTGTGTGTCACAGAGGTGAACATACTCCTCTCTGCACATAGCCTCTCCCTAGGAACATTCATGCTATCAACAAGTATATGGCTTAGCTATTGATTATAGACACTGGCATCACACTGAGAGCCCATCAAAAGCCACTGAACAGTCACACAATATTTAAAAAATGAAGACTCAGCTTTCTTAATGTAACTAGAACAGGAATTGCTGTATTGCATGTAGCTTTAATGCTATGCAAAATTGACCATACATTATGTTCTGTCCTCAACCATAGCTGTAGGCCACAGACAAGATCAAAGCTCAGAGATGAAGCCTGAAACAAGCATTGTATCTTGTTAGAAAATATTAAAATATTCCATATGTGAAGCATTTTCCATCCTTATTTACTGTTAACAGGAATGTGGCTACAAGCTGCATTCTTTCAAGAAACATGCCAACTGCACACGTGTTCTCAGAGGCATTGAAAATTCCCTTGTCTTTAGTTAAATCTTTGTAAATACTGATTAAAATGTACAAACTTCTCTCTAAATAAACTGGTAACACAGAATTATTAATTGGCAAATGAGAAGCATGACAACAAATGCCAGAGAAGGACTCTTCATCAGTGACTGCAGTGATAGAACAAGGGGTAATGGGTTTAAACAGGGGAAGTTCAGGTTAGATAAAAGGAAGAAGTTCTTTACTGTAAGGGTGGTGAGGCACTGGAATGGGTTGCCCAAAGAAGTGGTAAATGTTCCATCCCTGGTAGTTTTCAAGGCCAGGCTGGATAGAGCCTTGGGCAACACTGTTTACTGCAAGGTGTCCCTGCCCATGGCAAGGGGGTTGGAACTAGATGATCTTAAGGTCCTTTCCAACCCTAACTATTCTATGATTCTACAAAAACAGTACTTAAAGGAGACAAAACCACAGCTCATTTGACAAGAGGCATTACTCCTGCTGTTGATCAGTTGTAACACAGCATTTGAACAAATACAAATGAGATCAAACCAGCACATATATGCAGTCAGTCCTTACCATTCATAAGTACTTTAAGCTGCTTGTCATAAAACTCTGTTTCTTTCTGAGAGATGAGGGCACATTCAGCACATTGGCGCACAGGGTCCACAAAGCACATGCGAGGCAGAGGCACTTTTTTACTGCAGCACTTGTCACAGAAACACTTCCCACATCTTCGGCAGTGGTGCTAAGCATGAGGGAACAATTTGGTTAGTACAAATGTACATAGGAAACTAATAGGGAATAATCTGAGAAAGTTACTACATTAATTATCCCCCTTCTCAAGAAACAGAACAGTTTCTCAGCTGTGAAACATACCAGTTGAGGGATAGGTAACGGAAATTCAGCTGCTACAGGGGTAGAAAGAAATCCCTGAAGACTGAACACAAACAACCGAGTACAGCATGAACAGCAGCAATGCAAGCCTTTGCTAGCACTCTTTAAACATGCTTCTGGAGCAGACCAGGCAAGACACTGTAATGGCCTCTCCACTGTCTAGAAAATCCTTCACCCTACTGTCAATAAGCACACAAGAGAAGAGTGGTTTCTAGGTCCCTTCACACTTCCAAGCAAAATGAAACTTCAACTGGCATTGCTATTCTTCTCCCTCAAAACTTATTCTCAAGTTTTTTCCCATGGAAAAAGATGGAAATCCTCATACTTAAACCCTAAAGCTATTTCTCTATCAGAAATATCAGGAAGCATAGTTCAAATCTAATGAAGTTGCAAAATCAGAACTAGTATTGCTATGCGTTTCACAACTACCAAATATGCAACAAGTGGCTTGTGCTCCAAATCACTACTGGGGTGTGACAGTCCCAGCAGGTGTTCCTGCTGCAAGTTCTCATGTTAGAACAGGTATTCCCAGGCAAGCAGGAACTGATGTGTGGCACAAAGAGACTTTGCACAGTTTGATACAAGGAACTGATACACTGCAGTTCTGGTCAAGTGTTAAGCCTTCCTTCCAAATACTGTGCAAAATTCTCTGCAGTAACTATTTCCCAGAGCTTCATTTACTCCCCACTATAAAACACAACAGCCTCATGAATTAGTGTTTCTAAACCAAAACACTCAAACCAAGCACCCACCATCCTCTTAACCCGTCCAGCTAAAAGGTAAAACAAGAACTAGGAGAAAGTATGTTTCATGATTGAAGGGAAGTAGAGAGTAGAGCTCCTTCCTGGTACCCAGTGACAGGACACATGGGAATGCTTCAAAGCTGCTATGGGGAGGTTTAGATTGAGCATTAGGAAGGATTTCTTTACCAGGAGGGTGGTCAAACACTGGAACAGGCTTCTAGAGAGGTGTGCGATGCCCCAAGGTCATCAGTGTTTGAGGCAGTTGGACAATGCCCTTAATAACATGTACAGTACATTACCATAACTCAGTGAGCCCTGATGTGAGCAGGCAGTTGGCCTAAATAATCATTGTAAGTCTCTTCCAACTGAAATATTGTGTTCTATTCTATTACTAGGATCACTGACAGACATCCTGCTGCTCTCCTGAGAATTTTCACCTATCTGATGTAACATACTGGTATGTTTGGTTGTATTCATGCACACCACAACGATTCCATAGTGACCTGCTCACTTTTATGTAACAAGCATAATTTAACTCTAACATCAGTGTTTTCATGCAGTGAGCCTGATTATGGCTCACAGCAATAAAGGGTGCTTACACTTTCTACTTCAATCAGAAATTCCCTTTTCCAAACCTAAGATAAATCCTCTTTTACTTTTATAACAGAAGGAGAATCTGAGTTTTGGTTTTGTGCATCTTAATAACATGGTTCTTTAATGTAAAATTATAACTCATTACCGTTGAAAACAATTTTGCTTATATCTCCACACCTGAATTAGTTGATTTGTTTTCTATGTCAGTATTGATGTTAGCAGCCAACTCAGCTGCTTCCTTTGAATGCAAATCCTGCAGGTACCCAGTAATTTGGGAAAACTTTACGTAGGTGTTACACATTTGAGCAGCAAGAAGAATTTCAAAGAAACGGAATTAAACCAAAAAGGACCTCAACTCAGAAAAGGCAGAACAGAAAGAAAAACTACTTTAAGTTACATCAGACTTTGCATGCTCCTCTTTTGGTTTAAAAGGTAGAAGATTTCAGCAGAAGTCCATACTGGTATTTTGCCACAGTTAATGCTTTACATTTCATTGATTTCTCTTACCTTTCTAGTTATGAAGTCAAATTTTGTATCACACTGCATACATCTTGGGCACTAGAAAACAGTACAAATTAAGATTAATCTACCAGATTTCTAAACCTTCAACCCTACCACCACATAAAAAGACTGAGCTTTATATTTTGCCCTAAAAAGAAACATCTTCAACAAATTTCCATCCTTTATCTTTTCACCAGGGATGGCTTTCATTTCATTTCAATGTAGCAATATAATCTCATATTTATTTGTAAGACAAAAAAAAGCTGCCAAACTCATCCCAAAACTCCACTTCAGAAATACTTACATTTAGTTACATTTGGCTATCCAGACAGCCATATACTGTAGAGTCAACTGGTTTTATATAAGCTATCATCCTCACTGTATTATGCTGTGATGCTGTGAACACTCTAAAACAGTGGTCACTTATTTTAATGCTTCCAATACTTGGACATTTGTGAAACATGCTAGGAAACAATCTGGTTTTCCTCCAAGCCACTAAGGCTTAATTTTATTCCAGCTACAAAATGTCACTTCCTGAAATATCTCTTTCCTAAAAGAAGCTTACACCCACACACTCCTCCCAAAAGAAAAGCCAGAAATAATTTAAGACGTTTGTCTCTCTCAATGGAAGTTTTGTCTCTCACAACTAAGCAGAGTGTCAGGGGCAACAGTTTTGGTTTTCTAAGCTAGTAGGAGTGACAATTTAAGTTTTCTGTATAGAAACTCACCTACCAAAGGGCTTGGTACTCAGCCATTAAATCACTGGAACTTCACCAAGATCTTATGTATTTTATTCACCATAGCAAAATGCTCTCTCCAGGACTTATAATGCAATTATTACACGATTTATTTGCAAATATTAATACAAAATTATGCCCAAGGTCTAAATTAGGAAAACATGTTTGGATCCCATAGTAAGTTTTATACCTCTTGAAACTGAACTCCTCAAACCAGACCATCTCAGGCTACAGCAGAATGTCATCTTAAAAACATGCCCTCAGCTCAGCAGGTGCCCTTTGCCTTTCATTAACATATTGAAATATTTTATCTTCTATTAACTCTTTCAGGTTACAAGTGGTTTTGTCATCTATTTCAGGGACTTTTGCTTCAGCAGATTCCCAACCACTGTCACAAGTTCAACAACTATGGCCAAGAAAATATCTCAGTAACTAAATTAAAATTCTCTAGAAAACTTTCGTATTCTTTTGAAGTAGAAAACTGTTATTAATTTGAAATAGTTTAGATCAAGTGTTCTGATGTCTAAACAGAAGTTTAGCACATTAGAGTAACTGCAGTCACCATAATGGAACATAATGGTGCTTATTGCTACTTACAATATTTATTATATTATCTGCTTCTAAATCCTAATCAAAAGAAAAAAGTGTTCCTATATTGTTTCAAATAATGTACTAGATTAAGGCATCCAGACACCTCTTTTGACAATCGCTACAGAAAAGCTTATTCTAACACTCACTGACAAATAGCCTTTAGCATAAAGCAGCTCCAGCATTCACCAAGTTTCATCTCTGTAACAAGTAGTACTCTACAGCCAATAAACACATTTTGCTCTACACTTATCTTGATCTAGTGTTTTAATTTGTGACATTTGTAGCCTAATAGCTTGTCTGGGAGCTGGACTTGGCTGTTTTTGTTGTTGTTCAGGAATTAGAAGGCACAAGCTATCTACTGGGAAAAGGAGGAGGGTTAAATAGCTTTTCTAAATACTACCCTAAATAGGTTTCATACACAATGTTATTATAAACATACAAGTTGCTTTTCAGGAAGGAACAAAGTTATCCACCCTCTCATTTAATACAAACTCTATAGAAAAATATTTCTGAATTCCAGATCTATCATGATAACACTGCCTGATATATAATGCAGGCATAAATAAATCATAAGTCAAATGGCATATGGCAGCAGGCCATAATAATAAAGGGATTTTCCTACAAAATTCTACAAAAAATCCTAATGAGATTTTCCTACAAAACATTCTAACACAAGTTGGCTGATACACTGTTCTTTCAGTGCTTTATGTAACAAGAACAAAGTGAACCACGGGCATAATACCAACTTCTATTTTGCCTGGGAAGAGATTTCTATTGAAGAAAATTTTGAAAGGTGAATACTTCCTATCCATCCATATGCTGACATAATTAGGGAGTGCACAACTTCCAAATTAAGCTATATTGCTTGACAAGTTTCTTATCACATCTACAGAGAAGGAAGCATGATATCTGAGTTAGTTTTCATGTCTTCAAAATACAGGCTTTTTAAAACCAGCACAAATCTGAGGGTTTTGTCAAGTGGAAACAAAAAGATACGAAGAAAGAAATGAAATAAAAATGCACATCACAAGCATATTCATTCACATACAATCAACATACCACTGATACTGGTATCAGATTACTTCATATAGCAAGAGGGAAGTGGAAGAACATCCAACAGGTGTTGGATCTTGGTATTAATTTGAACTGAGTTAATTTGTGACAGAGTAGAACTTCTTGCACATTTGCTGAAGTGTGATGACAAATTTGCATAATCCTCTGTATCCAGCCAGAGGTGAGAATACCGTAGATGAACAAGAAGCTATAGTTACACTTCATATGCTTTATTTGCATATTCAATAACAAAGCAACTCAAGAAGTGATGCAAGGTAACACCTGGTTGAGCTTGTTAACACAGTGAACTTCTGCAAATGTGAAAGTTCACAAGCTCATCACCTTGAAATCCACCTGATCAAAACAGCTGATGCCAGAGTGGAAAACACCAAATGCAAACATATGGCTGAGACAGCTCTCAGTCCTTTCTGACACTACAGCTGCACAGGGCCAGCCCACTGCCTGAGCTACACAAGTTTGCCAGCAGTCCAAGGCAGCTCTGTCAAACAACCAGTGCCAATTCCCAGGGCCTGAGCCAACACAGGCCCCAGCTACACAGAGCTCACCTCCCTCCTGCAGTGAGGGAGGAGCCCTGGCGACTGACTTTCACCACATCTGTAAGCTCCTTTCACACATTCCAGCTCTGAGGCACTCAGTGCTTCTCAGCCACATGCAGATGTGGTGCACAGCTGGGTGTCACGAGGTTTCCCCACCTCTGCATTCAAACATACATACTACTCAATTTCTAGTCCAAGATTTGCTTAATAGGAACATCATCAGTTGAGCTCTGCTGGTGATTAACAAAAGTTCTGGTAAGACAAGGCACATGCAGTGACCGACATCTGTCTCAAATCTAATGATGCTCAGCACAAATTTTCATAGTATTATCCACCTCAACTCATTATTTGTATTATAGATAAAACTACCAAAACAGAAAGTTTTCTGTAGTCCTGCTTTGATCTAACACTCCAAACTCCTCAAAACAACCGATACTTTAAGCCAGTATGATCTTATGACATAAAAGTTAAAAGTTGAAGGATATTTCAATGTTATGTAAGTTTCACAAAACTACCAACTGCCATAATTTTTAGGTGGGTTTACTTTTAGAAAAAATAAGACTCTTTCTGCATAAGAAAAGTAAAGCTACTGACTTTGTGAGTGTTACAGCAGAAGGCAGCATATTGGAAAAGTCACAACATTTGCTAATACCAGTCTCTTGTCTTGGACTAAGAAGATGGGATTTTTAATTACATCTGACAGGGTAACAGAGCCAGTGTTCTGGCTGAATTAATTATCTAGATAACACTGCCACTTTAGATTTCACTTTATTAATAAATACATGGGCCTTATAAGCTTCCCTGTATACCCCCTACCTCCTCTAGTTAAGGAAGAAGTTGGCAACATGTTTGGTAATCATTAATCAAAGGGATGTCAGAACTTCAATACAGTTTAAGAAATCTAGTGAAATAACTTCTTACAAAGTACCAATAATGCATGATTAATAATATGGATTAACAAACGCATTTAAATTATTAATAATATGGATTAACAAATGCATCTAAATTTAATAATTTAAATGATTAATAGTATGGATTAACAAATCCATTTACATTCATTTAAATACTAATTCCTCTCAACAGCAAATGTCACTGAGGCTGATGCAAACGCTCAGTCTCAAATCAACACCATCAACCTACTGACAACAGACTATAGGGGGAAAGGTCAGGCTTACAGAGTATGAATACCTGCATAAAACTGTAACATCATATTAAAAAAAACAACAAACAACAGACTTATGCATTCAAAATATACAGACTTAAACATATCTAACTAGTTTAAATAAACCCCAACACAACTCTCAAACAACCTCTAGCTGAATTAAGATGGCATTATGGATTAGACTGACTTAGAAGTACTCTGAGTTTTTTTTAAACGAAAATAGTCTGCTATAATCAAGGAGTACTGAAATACAAAACTACACTTCAGAAGGTCAGGGAGAAAAGTAATTTTAATTTAACTATTGCACAAGTTACAGTCACTGGTGCTGTTGCTGCCAGAAATCAGGTTTCTGGGTAGCCCAGGTGAATGAGTGCACACAGGTGCAAATCACCAACCCAGCAAAAGCATATGCCACACAATGCAAAGGGAAATCACTTGCACAATAACTGCTCAGACTTTGCTACAAACTGATAAATACACACCCCGTCTACAACACACCCAGCGCACCACACACCATGTAAGGTGCTGGCTGGCTTCAGATACCTTCCAATGACTCTCAGCTCTGGACACTGAAAGTTTTGTCTTATCTACACTTATGAGACAGAGAACCAGTGACGACAGGGAGGGGTTTTTTAATTACCTAAGTATGGAGGAAAATAACTTAGGAAAATGCCCACAAAATATTTTAGAAGACTGCTTGTTTAAATAAGTTGAAAAAGTCACTTTACAAAGCAGGGTTAATTTGGCCAAAACCAGCAAGTGACTCACTAGTCACGCACCTTGTGCCAGGAAAGGTTAGCTTGAGCTGCAGAAGCTGCGCTAGCAATGCCAATTTCCAGAGTTACTACTTTTACACAGAACTTTTCACTTCCACAGATACCACATAGGGAAGAAACTTTCTTCCTCATTCCTAACGAGAAAGGACATAGTGTTCCCATGCAGAACAGACCAACCATGTCAGTGTCTGGCAAAGAATGGCTCTGCACAACAGCTGCCTGCTTAAATTCATATTGGCCCATCTAAAATCTTAATTCCAGTCACACTTAAATTCATTGGCATGCATCCACACCACAGAACACTGGTAATAAACAAACAACTGACTTTTAAGTTATAGTAGGGACCAGTAGCAAATAATGTATATGACATGGAATTTAATACAACGTCATGATCACATAGTTTACTTAGCAAGTGTTCAAAACAAAAATTGATTGAAACAATCTATGCTATTCAATACTCTTTTAACGCTACAAACGTTCATGCAGGGAGCCAAAGGGGCTGTTCTTACTTAGACCTACTGCCTTATCACTTTGTGACATTCTTTTTTAAAATCAACATGGTCTTCAGAATTAGATTTATAGGGATTTAAAGAGAACACTTCACTAAACATCAATGCTCACAGCTCGCTGCACTTATAACTCATTCAGTTCCTCACTCATTTTTGTGAGAGAGCACACATCCCTGGAGAACGAGCGACAGCCCTGTCCTTTCAGCCGACTGATCTATACGAAATAAAAACCCTGTGATTTGCATCCACAATCCCGACCCGGGTGAGCCCGACCCACTACCTGAAGCAGAGAGGCTGCTCGCCACCCTTCGCGCCCGGACGGGCCCCCGCCACTCCACCACCGTCGGGACCCGACAGGCAGCGACAGCGGCAGAAAGGGGAAGAAGCGCGATCTCAACGCTCGATCCCCGGCCAGGCGATAGTCGCGTCCCGGCTCCCGACAGGGCAGCGGTCCCGGAGGCGGCGAGGGCCCCGCGGACAACGGGCCGACGCTCGGGCGCGCAGAGAAGCCGCGCACCCGTAGGGAAGGGAAAAGCGGCGCCCCAGCCCCTACCGATACCTCCTTGTCAGGCACCCAGGGAGGCTCGTCCAGGCCGAAAGGGCTACGGGCAGAGCGGTGCTCGGGCACCATGCGCAGCCCGCTGGGCGACCGCACCAGCTTCTTGGCATCGCGGGCCTCGCACCCCGACATCTTCCCCTCAAAACCCACCACCGCCACACTCCCCCTCGGCCCCGTAAAGACACCGCCACTGCCCAATGACCGCCCAAACCCTCCCAAACAGGCATAGCGCACTACCAATGAAAAGCAAGGAACCGCCGGGCCACGCCCACTCGCTCCAGACACCCAATAAAACACTGCCTCTGGGCTTCCCAGCCAATCCCGTATCGCTTGGGGCTTACGATAGGCGTGTTATTCCTTCCACACCCCTTTAGGTTCTAGAGGCGCATGCGCAATGGGAATCGCTGGCCCCACAACCCGGAAGGGAAGGGCATGCGCGCCACAGTCACGCCTCGCCTTTCGTGTTGGGAGAAGCGTGATAGCAAATCAGCGATCCCGATGGCGGCGAAGAGCGTCCCGCCCGCTCCTTGAGCGGCGCCCTACCATTGGTTGTCCTGCCGGAGCTGTGGCTTTGAGGAGTTTTGATTGGTCTTCGATCAGTGACGTCACAGGCACGCTGCTCGCCCATTGGCTACAGGTTGTTGCGGTGGCTCTAGCGGCGGGTTCGTAAGGAGGTTGAGGCCGTGGGTTGCGGTTGGGTGGCTTCTGGCCGGGGCGAGCTAGGTGGCTGGTGCCGCGCTGCTTTGGGTCTTGCTGCTCTGCCTCCCCTCCGCGGCCCCTCACTGCGCTCCTCTCTGTCCCGTTCGCCTTTCCTTGTGCTAGGGCTGTGGCAGACCCGAGCGCCTCATCCGTGGGAGCCGCCTGACTTCTCCGTGACTTGTTTCTGCTGGTTTCTCTCTTAAGGACCTCAGACAGTGGCCGCCCTGGAGCGGCTTCGTGTGCCCAGGGTGTACAATATGGTTTGGAACCCTTCCTGTCAGAAGTCACCATAATCATGATTAACATCAGTAAGTTTTGACTTATAGCTCTTGTCAGAATGCTGCTTTACATAGGTGTTGCTTAAAGATAACTGTTTCTTTTCCTGTGTTTATTCTGCCGCCAGGATCCACGGCAGCCTCTCCTCCATGTTAAAAAAGGGATTGTTCATTAAGTCGTATATTCTTACCTAACTCCCTTGGGTCTGCCACAAGCCTTAATAACAGTGATCTGAATAGTAGTAACAAACCTCACGGTCCTCTGCCAGGCAGCTCTAGTGCTAAGCTACTGCGTTTCAGATCAAAGTATTAAAAAGCGTGTTTAATGTTGTCACAGGAAACAAACCGATTTTAACGTTTTAATGCTAAATTTGCGATTAGTTAATATATGTTTGACTAACCAATGTATGAGTAGTGCTGGATCATCCCAGATTGCACGTGCATAAAATTATGCTATTTGAAAATTAAAAGCTGATGTAAAAAGTGGCTGGATAGAAATGACTATCCAGTGTATTTGTGAGCTTTGTTCGATCCAGAGCGAAAGCACTATGCAGAGTTACAAGCCATTAAAGTGACTCTTAACAGCAATATGACTGGTTGAACTCTTTAACAGAGTATATATGTCAACAGCTGTCTGAGAAGACTTCTGCCAATGTGCTGAATAATTCTTTTTCTAAAATAACTGATAAATGTATCATTAAAAAGTAAGAATGTATCATAGAGACTTTTGAACGATGCTTACTTTTCTTGTTGCATGTATATCTGATAAATTAATTACAGATGATTGCCTGATGCACTGTTCATCTGGGTGCTGTATCAGAAAATGGATTGGGACCAGTTTGACTTGAATCCTAAAGTAATTGCTGCCCTTAAGAAAGGTAACTTATTTTGCCAATGTCTCACTAATAGATCTGTCAGCAAAGTGTCTTGCTTCTGTGGGTATAGGCATATAGATGTACATTAGCATTTTAGAACTGTAATTGTTTCATAAGCAAATTTTTTGAGTAACTTGAAGTGATGGCTTTTGCCTGTGCTCCAGTAATCATTTTCCAAACAATTTTATAGCATGTGTTGATGCATTCAAAGTAAATGTTGCCTGCCCAGCTTACAAGAATGCAGGGTAGACAAACTTAAGTAAATGAGCAGTAGGAAGTGGGAAGACTCTTACTTTTGTGCATAAAACTGTAATCTACTCCAAAGTATTTATAAAAATTCTTCTAATTTCAGCTGATATAAAATCAATAAAGGAGATTTTAAATCTGTCTGGAGCAGACTTGCAACGATTGATGAAACTGTCCAGTGCAGATATACAGTGCTTACTGAAAACAGTCTCTCACATGATAAGGAGAAACAGTATGCTTACAGGTAATACAGTCAATACAAAACCCCTCTTCTATTCAAGTCTTAAAATACCTCTCACTGGGAGAAAATATGTTTTTGGCTCCTCATTGACTCAGTAATGCGAGTCTGAAAATGAAAAGGCAAGTGTTTTTATAATGCTGTGGTGAATTACTTAACTATGCGAAGGACAGCTCCTCTTAGAGACCTTTAAAGGTACATAGAAGTGGGTGGGTGTCATTCTTCAATATCAAGCCTGCTTGAAACAGGACAAAATAATTCTCTAGTCTAAAAAACTTGATTAAAGGAACAAAATATTTAATTTTTATTTCTCACTCTCTCTCCCCCTCTTGCAATTTTCCTTTTGGACTAAGACTGGTTGAAAAACTTACATGTTGAAAAACTACATAAACTGATTTGATACAAACATCTCATTCCAAAACAAGCAGGACCTAGTACAGGTCCTGTACAAATGCCTCATGGCAGCTCTGTACTAAAATGTATTTTTTGATGTGCATATGTCTTCAGGCTTTGCCCAGGTGCCTGCTACACTGTTTCATAGTCTGCTATATCTTTCCATTTAGCATAATTGTGCTTGAACCTTGCTGGCAGTATTTTCTGAGTTTGTAGCTTTCCACAGAGACTCTTTGGAGGCAGAGAAAGGAAAAAAAGCTTTGGGAGGTGAAAGGGCTCAGTGTAAACTCTCAGTTTTTGAGCAGGCATTCGGTTAATAGGGCCTGTGGGGAAAGGGAGGTATAAAGAACAGGCTGAATCAGAAAAATTTCCCATCAACAAAGCAAGCATCTCTTATAGGCATACAACTGTTATACAGCTTCTATTTTGTATCATTGTGTGTTGGAAAGAGACTGAATTAAACTCCTCCCTTTTTTTTTTCTTTTCCTTTTGAATATTAAAAACCAAAAAATAATCTCAAACCTCAAACCCTGCAGCACTTCAGCTCTACCAAGATAAAGATCATCGCACCTCTCAGCACCAGAAGCTAAGCCTTGGATGTTCAGTACTAGATAACTTGTTAAAAGGTGGCATTCCTTTAGTGGGAATCACAGAAGTTGCCGGGGAAAGTTCTGCTGGGAAGACTCAGATTAGCTTACAGCTGTGCCTTTGTGTGCAGTATCCTTACAAATATGGTGGATTAGAGTCTGGTAAGTACTGAAATGTAGGTACTGATTAATTTGGTGTTTTGAGGAAATACTGTCTTTAAGAACATCATAGAATTGTAGAATGGTTTGGGTTGGAAAGGAACTTAAGATCACCCAATTCCAACCCCCTGCCATGGGCAGGGACATCTTCCACTAGTCCAGATTGCACAAAGCCTTGAACACTGCGAGAGATGGGGCAGCCACAGCTTTTCTGGGCAACCTGTGCCAAGGCCTCACCACCCTCACAGGGAAAAATTTTTATTTAATGTCTGTCAGGGCTGAAGCCATCAGTGCACTGAAGTAGATGCACGTATTCAGTGATGTCTTACCCTTACAGCTTCAGTAGTAAGCTAGCTAGTTATTAATTGTCATAGAGAGAAAAGCATGCTCTGCACATGCCCAGCATCACAGCATAACTTAATACAAAATTACTGTTCGCTGTTATTTACCTGCCTGCTGCTGTGGTTAAACTAGAATATATGAATATATGAAAAGCATTGCTGTTGTAAGTAGTTACTGACTCCTCAGGCATCAACCACAGCAAAACAGCTTGTCTGATTTTCCACAAACATCTCTGGTATGTGTTATACCCTGTTTGGGGATTTTGAACTTCAAAGAGTATTTAGTTTGATAACTATAATTACGGGGGCTTACAGAGTAAAATTGACGGAAATATAATTGAGGACAGTTAATGTTGTTTTGTGTGGCTTTGCCAAAGTATACAGGTTTGTTCTTTGAGTATCATTTTTTGACTGTCACATTAATCTAACTCCTAATATTTATTGGGTTTTTTCTAGTGTTCTATGCTGTATTAGAAAGGAAGGAAACTTCAGTAACTTCTGAGAATTTGGTGTCCTGGTTATTTGCCTTAGGTGTGTTTTGGCTGTGATCTTGTTCTTCCTTCTATGCAGCACTGGCTTTATTTTGGCAGCTCAGTGGTTCGTTGTAGGATACTTAATTATTTCTAGTACTACATCCACCCATATGGAAAAATCATGGAATATCCAAATGAAGATCTTGCTTAAAGGGCTGTAACTAGACTGTGGCTTACGTTACTTTGTTTCAATTTATGTCATTAATCAGAGCAGAAACATATCTTTTGTTTGATTCCTTGGTGTGTTGCTGGTAACTGCTGCAAATAATTTGAATGCGTATACATTTTATTCATGCCCCAACACTGGTCCTGATTTATGTTGAAACAAACCAGAAGAGAGCACAGAAGGTGCCCAACATCCTTATGACAATCTTGTCTCTTGTGCCAGACCTTGTAGGGCTACAAAATGCCAAATCTTTTCATTAATTGTGTTTGAAGATGATTCTTGTTTCTTACACATCTTGTACTTGGCGCTAGTAGGATTGCTTTGTTCTGTGTCCCACATCTACACACTCCTAAGTGTCTCATGGAAGACAGGCTAGAATGGCCTGGCCATCATATCAGTGCTTCTGTGAGAGAACCAGAGTGTTTTGGAAGGGCTGAGAGAACAGAATGTTTGAGGATCATGAAAGTATAGAAGAAGGAAATACCCTGCTGCTGGAGTTGGACAGCCAAGAGAGTGGTAGAATCATGATTCTTCCAATTCTTTACTCTCAGTCTGATATCTTAGAATCATAGAACAGTTAGGGTTGGAAAGGACCTTAAGATCACCTAGTTCCAACCCCCCTGTCGTGGGCAAGGAGACCTTTTCACCCAAGGCTCTGTCCAACCTGGCCTTGAACACCGCCAGGGATGGAGCATTCACAACTTCCTTGGGCAACCCGTT
>JANEXQ010038401.1:0-39311 GCA_026283885.1 Poicephalus gulielmi | reverse complement strand
CAAAAAATCAAAAACACAGCACTGCACCAGCTACTAAGAAGGAGAAAAATGACTGCTACTGCTGAACCCAGGACAGACCGTCAATACCACAAAATGTTAATTGAAACAGCAACAGCCAACTAACTTACAGCAATGACTGGCAGACACACTGGACTTAATAAGGTTGGTAAACTAATGTGCTCAGGAATGAATAGTACAGTAATAAAGAACAAGACCTGAAGCAAGGTAGTCCAAACTGCAGTGGGAGAGTTGATATTTTAATTCTTTCTTGTGCAGAAGGTAGTTGGTAATGGGATGCTTGCTTATTATATGTACACTACACCACACACTGATGGTTCAGCTGTACAGGCCAGAAGAGGCAAAAGCTTTTCCCATTTACTCTGGAAAAAACATCTGTAGATACATCACCTGTTATGCCTTTCTGTCTCTCAAGGCCTTAAAATATTGATGATTATTCAGATTCATGAGACCACCCCTTCATCAGTAAATGCTGATTTAACTTCTTTTAAAAGCTAAATTCTGAGAACTTTGTCTAGCAGAACTTTGTCATGTCCTTTACTCAGGGAACAATCTCTGCAACATTAATAGGAGAAAATAATAAAGCAAACTAATTCTTGGTGTGAATAAAAGCCAGTCCCTGATTAACAGTGGTAATCCTTCATGCTATATCACTTTGATATGGTTTAACTATCTATTTTGCAGGAGTCAGGCATCACCGTTCCCATTCAGGTGCAACTGAATCTTTACTGAAAAAAGGAAATGCATTGCGAGCTTGTATACAAATTCTGAGAAAAAAAATCCACAAAACTATATATCAGAGTTTTAAGAGATAATTACATGAATTTGATTTAATAAAAATATTCTAAATGAAAAAAAATACAAGAACGCATCAGGGGTGTTTCCTTTCATACTCCAATTCTGAGAAAATAACAATCAGAAATAAAATTCTTGTCTACAAAGCAGTTTTATGAAGAGAGGATTTTAAAGATTTTTTTAGAGTTTGACTATCATCCTTATTAATGCCATAATCTGTTTGCAAGCAGAAAAATCCTTCCTGAGTTTACTTGTCAGTTGAAATCTTCATGCGCAGATGACTCATATAGAACTAGATAAAGATGAGGGATTCTTTAAAGAAGCAATTCTTTTCAGAATTTGCCAGGTACTGTTTCTTGTCTTCATTTTTTGATTTATGATAATAAACTTTGATTGACTGCTTGACTGACAAATGTCCTGGGAAATTACCTACTTGATATTCTCAATCTTTTCTTCCTGAAGTCCCCAGAAAATGAAGTGTTGCCTTTTGTTTTTCTTTTACCAAGCCTTACAACTCTGTATCTCTATATGCAATGAAAGGCTCCAGCTCTAAAGATAAGCAAGACCACATGACTGCAGAGTGAGCCAATTGTACATGGATCTAGGATCTAACATTGTAAGGTTAATGCTTCCTTGTTGAAAGCGTATAATCATTTTGAAGTAACTTCTTTGTTTTGTTTTGTGGTTTTGTTGTATGTGTGTGGTGTTGTTTTTTAAAAGAATAACAAAAAAACCCAGAGCCTAATTTTATGTGCCTGGGAGTAGCTATCTAAGCTTCAGGCAATACAAACGCTGCTATTACTGGGGAGTAAAAGCTCTGCATAATTAACAAACATCATCAGCCTTACAGTTCCTGTAGAACATAGTAAGTTCCTTGCCTGAAGGCTGCTCTCAGCCTAGTAAGTCTGTTTACCCTGTCCAAGATTAGATTAGTTTAATTATTATGAAAAAGACTGCTAAGATCTTACAGCCTAATTATGCAAATGTTTCTAAATGTTCACAAAAGTAATTTATTTATTTGGAGATAAATGAATCTGTTTTGTCATAAACCAGATTGCAGTCCTGGCAATGTACAAGCAGGGTTATGTGCCCTTAAGCATATCTTTCACCACAAATATCAGTGGGACCCCTGGATTACAACATTTATAAATACACAAATGTTTTTTAGCAGGTTTTTATTGTTTCTGTAAATTATAGTAATCCCAGAAAAAACTATCACAGGTTTAATACTCACCAACCTTGTTATGAAACCAGGGTTTCTCAGCAGAAGCATTTAAAAGATTCTAACAGCTAAAACATTCCTGGTAGACCTATTAAGGTGCACCTGTTTTATTATGCTTTGGAACCAATATCTTCAAAAGAGTTTTCCCCTCCTAGTACAGGCTCTTGCTGCTAAAATAACCTGCATCAGTAAAGTACTATTATCCTAAATAAGGTGATAGCATTCTTCTCAAGGCATACAGTACTAACCTTAACTGGAAGCAACCCCTTTTATGTTAGGAATTCTGTAGATTTTCCTCATAAACCTCACTGCGGTTTAGAGATTCAATTCTTCATCTTTTTGTAATTACATGACAACACATGAAATAGATGCAGAAACACTGTTCTATATTTAGCCACTGCTCTAGTTTAATTTCTGTTATCATGGAGATAACACCTAGGCAGCACACTGCTGCCTTCTGTGAACTCAAGCACATTCCAGGCAGAGTATGGAGATTTTGGACTGGCAGACACTTAAAATATGATCTTCATCACAAAGGAAACTGAAAAGCTTAACATGTTGCACAGCTATGTAAAATGAAGTGGTACATAAACCTATAAGAAGAATGGCCTTTAAAAAGTTCAAATCTTTCCTTAATGAGTCAGCTCATCTGTGGGTAGGGCCTATTTTGTGCGCAGCAAAGAATATGGCCCTGACGCTCAGAGGCATCAACTCCAGGGGGAAAAAAACTACAGGCACCTTTAAAACAACAAAAGCAAAAAGTTTAGCTGGATGTTAGTAGCAGAGCAGGTGAAACACAGTTCACATCTCTGTTAAACTGGGACATTTTGAGCCAAGTTCATTTAAACTGTAATGTCAATTGGATGTCAATGTAATGCCTTCTCCCATCAATGTTTATTATCTACTTGAGACAATAGCATGACATTTTACTGGAAATATATTGCATTAAAATCAATGCAGAGTGACTTGATTTGTTTATAAATTAACCATTCCTTAAATAAGCAGGGCAATAGCTCTATATGAGAATAATACAGCTCTCCTGTGTATTAAATGGAGGATGTGAGGAATGATTTTAACTGGCTGCTATGACATCACCATTATCATGGATATTCAAGACATTAGAAGGTGCTTGCTGTCAGTTAAATGATCACATCTCAAGTGCACCTGCTTTATAATTATTCATTTGGAGCAGATCATTAACATATTCCTTAAGTCATTTACAGGCAATTTGACTCTACAGTAATGATTTTTTCCCTCTTTGTAACAAATTAATGAGATATATATAAATACATGAGCACAAATGAAATTCACACAATTCATATCGTAATTAGTATATATTGAAGGTCTGAAGGTTGCTAACTTGCATTTTTCCTGTGCTAGGAAGTTATTCTGCAAGCACTTAACAGTTTCAGCACTATATATGATTCTTCCAGAAGAAAAGACACCTGTCAATATACTTTCAGTGGTGACAAGATGATTAGTAGTCATGTTAGCCATTGGCTCTTTGGAAGTAATGTTTGGCATCCAGGCTCAAGAGTTGAAATGATGAAAGCAGAAGAGCTAAGAAGCCAGAAATTTATTTAGTTATTTATCTAGCAATTTATTTAGTTGTTTATACAACTTTTGGAATCATATGGCTAAATGATAAGTGTGTGTAAATACACAGGACCATGTCCACACACCTACAATACATCTTCAGTACTGGCAACTCATTTTAGGATTTTCTACAGTTTATATGCTTCCAGAACTTCCCTAAAACTGTAAACCCTCTGTTATTAGCACAAGACAGTGCTGATCTCATCTTGGCCTGCATACAAAGCTTTTTATAGATGACAGTACTGCTGGGGTGAAGGATGGTGTAAGACTGTCAGAACACTGCAGTGCACATTAATTTTGGCCTAAAGAAACCTCTCTCCTGTAACACCTGAGATTCAATAATTACATACTCTAGGCAACAACTTTTCTTCACTCACAAGATGCTATGGCCTGCAAAAATGCACAGCAGATTTGCACAGATTATTCCTATATACTGTTTCTCCTTAGCAGGTCATTAGCCAGTATCATCTGATTTCTGCAGAGAGGCAGAGTGAGAAACAAAGGAATTAAATCAATTGTTTTACTTTACTGTAAAACAATTCCCTCAATCATATGCAAAAAAGAGGCAGCATGGCTCAGTGAACTATTGGGTTGAAATCTACGTACTGAGCGGGTCTACCCTGTATATAGCAGCCCAGTTTGTCACATTGGCAATGTGACAACGAGCAGAAAACCTGCAGACACAGGGAGAAGAGAAATAGTGGGATGGAAGCATTTCTTCTTCTACACTCCCCGCCCCCCGCCCTGAAAATGTTTGGAAAACACCTGCCATTTGGGGAATTTCTTCTCTTATACAGCTGCTCTTTAGGGGTGACTTGAGAGTATCTGGAGAGACGAAGGAGACCACAGGTGGGGAGGGAAATTTTTCCAGCTTCCCTTCAGTCTGACAGCAGAGGATCCTGCAGGTGCTAGAAATGCCTTGCGTGTGTCCACCACAGTGATAACGCCTCTGCCACGGTTGAGCAATTTCTCTTGGACAAGTCCAGAAGAGGAACTAGAAGTGACCTGGGAAAGAGTATGTGAACATAAGGAGCTCTGAGGTAGGTTTTTATAACTCAAAGCATGAAACCAAGGCATTCTGGATGATATACATGATCCTGTATGACTAACAGATGCAGAAAAACTCCTAGATTTGTCCGCAATTATTTTTGTGCTGGGCTTCTCTTTGGAAATTTTGGCTTTAAAAAGACAGTGGGATTTTTCCATTCACTTCTCCCACATTCAGGGTATCAGACAGTGATGGTGAACCAATGGCATGTGAGAAGCTTAGTAATGTGATGCAAATATCCCTGATCTTTTGTGATCTGTTTCCCTAATGTTCTGGGTAAATTACATCACCCTTCATGAAATAAGAGCATTTTAAAAATAATAGTTTGTTCGGTGGTTATCAAATTCTCTAGCTACAATGCACCAATTTGACAGGTGCATAAAAAATTAAATTGACTTATTTACTAACGTCATTGGTAGGGGAAGACACCACCATTATTACAAATGTTACAGAAAGCAGAAGAATACTAATTACCAAATGACACACCAGTCATAAAATCAAAGCACAGGAACACTGAGGTGGAAGCAAAAAGAAGCTGAATACTCAATAATTTTTCAGGATATAAAATACTCATGCTTATATAATCTTACAATATAACAGTACCCACTGTGCAGGATATGTATCATTCCCAAGTATCCATTAGAAATAGAGATTCAAAAAGACTGCTTAGACCTTTTTATATTATACTCTCTTAGTGTAATTTACTGTTTTTAATATAGAACTGAAATGCTACAGAAAACAAAAACATTGGATTATAATTTATTTTGCACTACTGAAAGGCACCCTCCAACAGTGCATTCTGCATTATTGAAAATTAAGCATTTGCCCTCCCTATACTCCTGGTACAGCTCATGTCACCATTACTGGACCAGATGGCTCCATTCTGCAACACTTTCTCAGGATTTGATGTTTACATTGTGGTATTAGCAAGGCCTTGGGGTTTTACCTTTCCCAAAATGCAGGTGCCAGCTCCCATATCAGCACACAGATTGCACATCCCTGCGTACCAGCTATGGTTAGCTATTCCCTGACAAGCAAGCTACGATGGGCATCTCAGAGGATTTATCCTGTGCTGCACCATGACAACATCCCAGCATTTAAAGCGATTCACAAATGAAAGAATGCATTCGCTATTCTTTCACTCAGTGACAGAAAACTTCAGTCTCATGGTAGAAAGGCAAAGAACAGATCCATACACATATTCTCCTACCTAAGTACAACCTCTTCCTCCAGTGCTCCAGACTACTTGACCTACCTGTCCAGCTTGGGATAAACAGCAAGCCCTCAACCTGCAATTTCTTGGTGGCCTGGTTCTTCCCAGGGTCTATGCTGCACTTTCTCACTATATCTCTCTTTGCCCATTTATCTAAAACCCCTTCTCTTTCCTCAGGACATAAAAATAGCAGTTCTCCCTGGCCATCAATTGAGCCCTGGAAAAAGTAAACCAACCTACTCTGGGCTGTTACTGTGACAATTTAAAGCTGTGCATTCAAAGTTATCTTACCTGCGCCAGCACTTTCCTTTTCCCTCTTCTAACTTTAAAGGCCATTTTAAAGACTTCCTTGACATAAAGCTTCATTCACTCAGGCAGCAATGCACAAGCTTGAAGAAACCCACAATACACATCAGAATAATGCAGAGAGCTCATCATGACTCATTCTTACTTTCTCTGTATTCACTGAAAGCAGTTTTGCATTTGTGAACTGTATGATGAAACTGAACAGTACCCGAGTGCCTTCTCTGAGTGACAAAATTTACCACTGCCAGTTTGTTGGACTTTCATTGAGAGCAGAGCAGTACCTAGCCAGTTCATTTCCCCAGGCACATCCAACACCACTCTCTCATTCTTAGCCTCCGGGCAGTGGGCACCCTGCTGAGTGCTCCTTTCAGCCTCCCTGGGACCCCCTTAGCCAGAGCCACTGGCTCACCACAGCATCACTGACTTTTAAGGTGGCAAAAGGGAGTGAGATGGACCCTATTTGCTCTGAATCGCTCTATCATTGGTGTGTGCAAGTGAGGCAGAGACTCCTCTTCTTCTTATCTTTGCTATAGTTCTGCTTGGATCACCTAATAGTGTGTCAACTGAAAACATATGCCACAGTAAAACAGTTATCTTTAAGACATTTACATTTACCAGTGAGCAGTTCAGGTACCTTGACATCTGACAAAAATTAAGGAAATATTATGGCATCTGTATGTCGCACAGGCAAATAAGCAAACTTAAATGTTACATCGTTTTTCATTTCTGACTATTCAAGTAAAAAACAAAATAAAGCAAAAGCAAGCTACGCAGTACTTCACACTTAGAATAGATTTATTTCATCTGACTGAAGCTTTCTGTATCACTCATCATTGAGGTATCCAGAAACAACATGTTTTGCTTATGAGAAAAATAGCCTGTAAATTTCTGAACAGGTAACTTCTGAATAGGTAATGACGTTTACAGTTTCACACACACACACAATTTGGGTTTCTAATGAAAGATCAGAAGAAGCTGGAGTGAAATATAGCATTATCCTTTGTTTTTGACAATTTTAAGAGTCGTTCTTCATGAGAAAACAGCAAGCAGATGGGGTATTTCCAGTTACAGCAGTCATCACCTGAGAGGTGATCTGCGGCTACATGACAGGGGGTCCTTTAGCATTCCTGAACAACTGTTACAAAGCAGTAGCCCATCAAGTGGAAGGAAATGCTGTTTCCTAGAATGGTGCTACTGGTGGAGCAGGTCTGCTCAGGGCTGATTCATCAGCTATATTGGTAAATACTTAACCCTCCTTTCCATTTGATGTGCTTGGGTTTTTTCAGTTTGCCTTTTCTAAGAAAGGAAAATGTATCATTTGATAGAGAAAGTTTCTTTCAATTAAGTGGATAATCTGTATTCTGAGATAGAAAGGAATAGTCTGCCAATGTTATGGCTGATTTAATTTTTAAATCAACATTATCACATTGTTACAGATTTTCCAGCTCTATGCAATAATTATTCAGTTGATTATTTCAGATCCCACACTTCACAAACTTTTAACCCTTATGAGTATTTAATGCAATTCAGTCTAGTTCCCAAACCTCAAATGTGGGTACATTGTAAGTACCTTCCTCATATAATGAACTTAGAATTGAGTACTGCAAATACTAAAATACAACAGACTGCTGATGGGGAAACCCAAAACACGTCAACCCCTCAAGCGCTATGCTGATTTCTGCATCAGAATTAAAGGTATGCTGTAATTCTGGATGGGAAAAAAAATAAAATAAATAAATAAATAAATAAAATTATCTCTAAATGTGTATTTACTATTGCTCTATCACAAGATCATGTTAGACTGAATTTAAACTTGATCTTTCCCTGCATCATAGTTCCTGAATCCTTTGCAAAATAAGGGAGAAAATACCCCTGACATCTTTAAAACAGCTAAATCAAGGCTATTTACCATTGGCAACAAAATCAAGCATGTTGAAAGGGATTTACACCTTTGATTAACAGGAATTTCAATACCCTCAGACCACCTGTTGACTAAAGCATTTAAGGTAGTAGACAGATAATGGTCACATAAAAGCTTAGATAGATAACTGACCAGAAGAACATGAAACAGGCCAACATGTCATTTGGCCAACAAGCCTGTCCCCTCTGCTTTCACAGAGCATTTCAGGGACCTGGTACCACTCTTGTTTGCCTCACTTAGGGGTTGAAAAGTATAGCGCAGCCTCTTAACACAGGAGAGGAACCTAGAGCATTAAGCACCATTTCAATTTTCCCTTTTTCCAGAGCTCAGGCCTTCCTAGACCCACATCATCTGCTTTTAGCAGAAAGATACCCTCTGCTGTTTTTCTTCTTTTGAAGCAGGAACCCCTCTCTGCTATACAGAAGATCTTGTCACTCCGTTTTCACATGGTTTGCAGCTTTATTAGAAGCATTTTGCACATCTTAGGCTGGAACCTCTAGATGAGAACAGCTTTTTAATGTTCGCTGTAATCTGGTAGAATTGAGCAATTATTCAACTGAAAGCAGTAATGATGAAGGGAAAAATATTATTTTCAAGTCTACTTCCACTGCACATTTCCAAGATGAGTCAGTGAAGCTTCATTTACAGTCTGTTACAAAGCAAATCAAGACATATATTTAATATCTAAATTGTGCACAGCAGCAATATGGAAAGAAGAGAAGAAACTGCTGATTATGAAGCTCAAGATGGGGTGAAAGAACATGCTGTTCACACGTATCAAGTGCCAGCAGCCAAATGCTGGAGCAGTATCATTCGCTGCTCATTTAACATGTCTTTGCGCAAAAACTGACACATCTGTATAAATATTATAGAACACTCGTAATTGAGGTCTCTCATTGCAAAATAAAGTCGCAGAATTAAGCGCCTCTGAAGTGCCTGGGATCTAAAACTGGAAGATATTAAAGCTATCTTCCACAAGATGGCTCTCTCTCTCTGTTCGTATTACTGACTCAAACCCATGTAGAGAGAACATAAATAATATTCAGAACAAAAACGCAGTTAGAGTTTAGAGGAGTAAGAGTGCCTCCACATGGGGACAGAGATATTTCACTGAATCAGGGCAGCCTGTGTGACAGTGGAGAACTACACACCATTCATTTTCTGCAGACTGTTAAAGGGCCAGAGGACTTCACAGAGTGTTTTGAAAGACATGTGCTTGCTCTACCTGCACTCCAAGCTGAAGAGCTCCAATGCAGTTTCATTTCACCAGCCACATACCTAAGGAGTAGCACCTAAACTAATAAACCCTGCCTTTCAGGGCGAACATTAGTACTCAGTTTCTGGACTCAATTTGAACAGATAACTCCTGGCCTGCTATAAGCATGGGCAATGAAGCAGCTCTGCAGATGTAAATTCATACTGGCACTCCAAAATTCAGAAAAAATGAAGTAAAAACATTTCCAAAACCATATTTTTTCTTAGACATAACTTGAATTCATCTCTTCTGTGACACCTATGGAAAAAAAATGTATTTGTGACATCTGAAAGCATGTGATTTTGAGTAGCTTTAAAACCTACTGGACACACAGATCCCTTTTACCCATATCTAGCCTGGACCATTGTGTATCTTTACCTCATTTTCAGCAAAATGCACTTTACTGTACATTGTACTGTTTAATGTGCTTACCAAAGCCTTGGGGATCAGATCTGTGCTTCTGTTACAGGTTTATTTATGAAATGCTCATTTAAATCTACAGAAATGCCAATATCTTGCCTTATTCCACCAACAGCTCTACATTAACTGATCATCTGTCTATATATATATTTGTCATTATAAAATATGCATTCCTCCTACATCCAGTGTTTGAAGTGGTTCATCTTCAATCAGTTCCATTAGGTGGATTCAGGACAGCTGCTATCAAATAGCTGCCCTACTAAGCAAAAGAGAAACAAACAAACATCAAAATGGAAGAGTGGGAACATTTTTCACACTGTTGCTCCCTTCATTGCCAAATGCTGGGCAGGGATAGGATGCAGGCGAAAACTACTTAGGTCCCAACCTCTATTTCCTGCAGAAAGCGGGGAAGGGCTGTGAAGTAAATCTCCAGTTCTGTGAGACTCCTGTCACAGTCTGGCACAGACTGGTGCCATACAGCAGGTAACGTGAGCTTCCTTAAGTATACCATGGGAAAAAGCTGGGATACCCTTTTTCTACCTGGTTTATCTCAGGCAACTTATAGCTTTAAGCCACCTCACTTTTGCCGCTGCAGAAGACTATATCACTGGCAGCTGCAGTTCAGCAGATGGGACACCGAGATTACAGTATAACTTACTCTCTCATGTGCTCACGCTTATTACTCCTGGAGTAACAGCATTCTCAGTTGGCCCATTTTGACAGATTATACAGGCAGTGTGGTAAGGCAGGGATCTTCCTTCTTCTTACATTATTGTTACATTGCACCTTGCAGAGCAGAAAGAGGGTACCAGAAATGTAGACCCACATTTGCTTGATAATAGCCAGCAGAGAATTCTCCTACTGCAGAGGACTCCTCAGTGAGCATTTGCAGCGAGATTACATCTCTTCTTCATAGTCTGAGCACAGGAAACTGCTTACAGGATCTCCCAAGAATATTATCTATTAAATTAGCAAAACCAGGATTAGGTCTAATGTCTAAATGGAATGAGTAAACAGTGTTTCCTACATGTTAAAAATGAGTACTATTTTCATGTAGCTAGAACTACCCGTTAACCAACTGTTCCTTGCCAAGCACACTGCACCCCACCTCAACAGCCAGCATCTTTGCATGCACACAATGCTCCAGCGCTGTGGCTGCTTTTGTATAATTTTCTTAGCAAGGAAAAGGAGCTCTGCTCACTCTATCTCACACACACCAAGGAAATCATGTTTTGGTCGGTATTGTAAGACAGTGGAGAAACCTGAGCTCTAAAAGCAGCTGCCATTCTGTCCTAGTTGCTACCAGTCACTAGTAGGAAACGCAGCTGAGAGATACCAAGGAAAAGGAAAGAGAAATGCCCAAAATCCTGTCCTTGCTTTTGATGCTACTTACACAAGCCTTCTGATGAAGCAGCTCTGTTGTCTTCTGTGCGGTTACAATACTATATGCCAGCAAAACTCAATCACATTCACATGTGTGCACAACAACATGCAGCACATTACTGGATCGTATCATCCTATTCTGCCTCCATCTCCCATCAAAAATTATGACTCACTCTTTATAGCAAGATTCTTGGACTAATTTCCTACACAGCCTTAAAATTAAGCAAATAAGAAAGAGAAATCTTTTTTTCTTCTAAGTTTTCTTTAGTTTTGGTAAGATATGCCAGTCACTAGTTTCACTTGCTTTTTCATAACCACTTCCCTGGCACATTAGACAGTCTGCCCCCAACCCTATCTCACAGTCCAGGTATTGACCATCTCCTTTGAAACACTGACCACCTCCTCAAAAAAACACACCTGCTTTCTCTTCATGCACATGGATAGCAGCATTGGTGAATGAAGTTCAGTTATGACTTGGCAAGTTGCACACTTTAAAGCAGCTGCTGCTTCTGTGGCATAGGAAGACAAGGCGGTTATAATTCATAATGAATATAAAGGTTGCCCTGGCAGCAATAAGGCTTATCTCCATGCTGACAAAAAAAAAGGAAGATTTTTAGGAAGAAATACAGGATATATATCCCTCACATGCCCTTAATCTGTGCTAATTTAAAGTTATTTAATTTTACTGTCAGTGAAGCTTAGTCACGTTACTGAAACCTCTAAGATACAGTTTTGATGCCATACTGATCTGAATCACTTGTAATGGTCTTATTTTATAGAACTCAGCACAAGGTATTCTGAAAAGAAAAAAATAAACTAACATTTTTGCTTGCAGCCTTGTAATTTCCCCGAATCATGCTGTGTTGTTGACTTTTAAGCAAAGTCTTTATTGAAATCCACCGTAAGTTCTATTTAAGAACTGGTGGCAAGATATGGGCCATTGACTTCAGCACAATTACTCCAAGTTGCACTGCAGAAGTCTGAGAATCAAGTCCTGAGCCTTTCATAAAAGCTTAGGCATGCTTAAAATACAGTTTGCAAATATGAGATTTTAAACTGAGCAAAAACATATGCAGGAGCTATGAGGAACCTGACAGGAGTCCTGTGGAACTTGTGCGTACTTCTTTTCTTTTGGTTTTTGCTTCTGTGGGTTTAATTTAGACTTAAAGATAGACTCGGTGTAATTGCATACAAAAGGCCACATGAAAGTCACTGTGATTGCTTTACAGATAACTTAATACCATTTTTATTTTTTATTGTTGTTAAAATTCACTGAGAAATTGCATTCAAGTCCAAATAAGGTCACAGAAATGTAAATAAAAACGGTTAATTTTCCTCTGCTGGTATGTTTCAATATTTTGGGAATATTTTATGTCCCCAGAGACCCAAAAGGCAAGTCATTTGAAAAGAACTATGTATGCAGAAAATCATCATAGTGCCCTGTGGGACCAATCTGAGCCCATCAAAATCCACTGGAGTCTGTCTACCGACTTCACAGAGTTTCAGTGATAGTTCTCAATGAGCATTTTCTAAATCTAAAGAATCATTAGGCCTTCTAAAATCCCCGTTACTGCTTGCTCTTTAATAGATTCAAGAAACTCCCAGAACAACATACAACTAAAGGTTGATGCTGTACTGCCCTATGGACTGCCCAACCCTGTTTTCTTTCCACACTGCTGACCATGAGAGCTGCCATACATAGGCACTACAGCAACTGGAATAAATTGCAGAGATGGAGAAGTGTCAAGTGCTGACAAACCAAAGATTTGAGAGCAGTCACTACACTAAAAAGAGAATCTTTACTGTGAAGTAACACCAAAGCCAGTATTAAGCCAACAAACAGAAGTATTTGGTATATATTAAGTTGAGCTTGACACTGGGAATGCACACCAACAATACTTAGGGAATTTTCACTGAATATAATGAAGTTTCCAGACTACTAAGAGTCTGTGAAACCCAGGCCTCATGTTTGGGACCCAGTGCCTGGAATCAGATTGCCACAGCTAAAACCCACAGAAGATACCATCACAGAATTACTTTCACTGAAATGAAAAGGAAAAAGATTGCTAAAATAAATTGTAAAATCCATGGAAAATATTTTGGTTCCCTGCAGTCTGGACCTATCTTCAGAGCAAAGCAGCAAAACCCACTTTCCTACCAAGCAATGCCAGCACTGTCAGAAAAGTATAAATAGCTTGTTATGAGTTATAGTATCTGATGCATATTTACTCTGTTTAGGGGAAAATATTTGCATGTTTTTGCATAATTTAAATTAAGCTCACTCATACAGGCATTGCTATAAACATAAAAAACAAACAAAACAAAACTAAAAACAAACCATAAAACATTAAAACTGGCCTACTGTTTTCGCTACTGGGTAACTTCATTCTACACTTAGACGTGTTTCTGATGCAGACAACTGCAAGAGAAACTCAGCACTTGAATGGAAAAAATATAAATTGCTTAACTATATTAATGACTTGTATAAATATTCAGCATACACAGTTTTGTTCATTAGGTCTTCTAAAGGTAGGATTCATTGCGAATAACTGTGCATACATTCACAAGTATAAGAACTGAACGCAAGTAGTTTATCAAGCCATATTCAGCGTGGGCAAAATTCTTTCTCAAGTGAGACCTGGAAATCTCACACTGACAAAGTACAAAGAGGACATACACATCCCTTGGGCACAGCAGCAAAGGTAGGTGAACAAAGTAACACATGATGCTCACCAACAGAAGCCGCTGCTTGCACAGCTCAGCTGCTGCTTGCATACATGAGCAAACAGGGCTTGAAAACCCCTGGGCGCTGTGTATAGTGAACTATCCTTACCCAAGAAGCACAAGTTCAGCTGTTGCCTTACAACAAAATCAATCTATGTAGTCTGAAGATTGAACCTAGGGGTTCTAATCTCAGCATTAAATATTTGGAAAGCTTTTATCTGTATACGTGTAAGTGTACACTTTTAAGGAGCAGAAGAATATTTCTCATTTGAAATAAAGAAATCAGTTTAGATCTCAAAATATTTACATTTCCTCTGCTAGCTCTGAGTTCTCCATTCCTTATCTAATTCTATTTTGCATCTGTTTAGGAATTACCCATTTGCCTGATCTCAGTTTTCACCACCCACCCAAGCAAAAATATAAGAAAACTTGTAATACTTGTGAGAGGCAAAGAAACCCCTTTACAATATGAGAAATTACTCAAAGTGCTTGGAATTTCTGTAAATTATTTCTTCCTGGAACATGGACGGAAGGAGGTGGCTTTGACCCTTTATTCAAAAGTCTGACAATCTTCTTAACAAATACCTCCAAGCTATAGCAGCTAACACATATTTATGTGTGAGATGGCTCAGAATAATTGATTAGGCTTGCTAAGGTTCCAGTTAAGAAACTGCAACTAAAATATCTTTTTCCCCCTTCCCTTACTGTTTTCTTGCATAACATTTTTTTCTTATCATTGCTTATTTTCATGCAGAGTATGTTTGCTTATTTGCTATGGTCAGTAGACAGTTTATTTTAATTACTTCAAAGGTAAATGTATTTGAATGCATTTGGCTCTCATTCCAGGTAAGAAAAACAATTAATATAATGGTTTTAGAGCTGCATAGGAAAAAATGTCAAAAATACGAGCTGCCAGCATCCAAAAATATATACATTAATAAACATACTGTTTGCTTTGCCTAGACCATTTTTTAATGAACACAGTAGTGACAACAAGTTAACTTATTTGCTACCTAAATCTCATCAAAGGTTACTGTGCAGTTATTTATCAACTACAAACCTACAACTTCTACAATTATGTAGTAACCATTCAATTAACTCCTGGGTTAAATGCATGTTGCTCTTGCACATCCTGCTCCAATACACATTTAGCTTTAAACTTCTGTCGTTACTATATATGTGACACTGCAGCACTTACAAGATGGTTTAGAGATCAGAATCTCACTGTTACTGACACTAGGCAATCAACTAACATAAGAATTCACACACGGCTTTAAGAAGTTGTTGCTAGATGAGATACATTCATTGTAAAACAAAACCAAACACTCCTATGTGCGGTAGACTTTGCCTGCCTGTCTAAAGATGGACAAGAGGAAGTAGATTATAAAACAGCATCGATAACTAATTTCAATTAAATCCATGAAGTATCACCAACCCACAAGTGCCTCTCTTTTCATACGATAGGATATACATTAAAAACCCCTAAAAATAGAACCTTGAAATGCAAAGTGATAGCAGAGAAGTACTGATGCAGTCTAGCCATACAGGTACAGATGCCGCTCTGTTTTGCTAGATGCAAAATTCACTAGTAGTCCAAAGCAACTGCTACAGATGTTTTACATAAAATTAAATCAATACCTAAGTAAACTGGGGCACTAAAGCTGAATAACTTCTGATTGTCTCCACCTCCAATAAGACACCAGCACTGAGGCTCCTAACTTCAGCTGTCGACCAACAGCATGAAGATCCTGTTCTCTGCAGCCCATTGGTGGTCCCCAAGGCCAGCACACAGAACTGCATGGATGGCCTGCTGTACAAGGGAGTCATGCTGCAGGCAAAACCAATGTTCCAGAGGCAATTCAGGTACAGAAAGTGGAACTTTGCTATTTGACCTTTTAAAAGAAACCTGATATTCTTTTTATTAAGGAAATGTAAATAAATGGGATAGAAATTCCCTTCCAGACACAGGTCAAAGAGAAACATTTTTGAGCAATGTAAGAAAGATGTAACAGGGTCTCTCTTGATGATTTGCAGCCAATAGTACTGTCCTGAATTTCAGCCACTTCTGGGAATGTGTTTATTGCTCTCATCCTCTCTCAGATTCCCCCGTCTCTTCAAGGACATGTAAAAAGAATTGCTTGGCAAGTAGAATTTAATTGCATTAAATAGCAAATTAATCTTTTCTCCCTAGATATCCTACATTGTCTTGACACACTACAAAACAACTGAAAATATAGCTATGCACTGACTGGAGTCTCATTGTAAAAAGTTATTCTAGGATATTGGCTCATGTCCAAAAGCTATGCTTGAACACAGGAACAAATGCCTAAGCTCTGTTGCTCTCTTTGTCAAAACCCAGTCTTTCAGAAAATCATTTTCTTTACCCATTGGACAACGAAATGCATTGTCAAGAAATTTTATAGCAATAATTATAAAAGATGTCCATTTGAACCCATTGAGGTCTTACTGATTTTATAACACCCAGCAGACCTCCCTGCAGGAGAACACTATATTTATGTTAGCAATATATGCGAGAATTGAGATCATAAAATCAAATGACCACATAGAACTGTCATTTATATGATGAGAGCCTACATATGTGAAGGCTGGTTTATCTTGCAAGATAGGGTAGTACTAAATGGTCCACTCAGTGAATGCTTTTAATCACGCATTTCTTCACTGTTTCTGCAATATTACACTTGAAGGACTGGTAAGCAGTTTGCTGTGAAATGTTAAATGGTTACTCACAGTACAAGCCCGACGGAAGTGCTCACTAAAATAGAAGTACAGTACATATTGTATGCAATTGTTTTATGAGAGACATTATGGTTACTAGAATAACATTTCACCATTACCAACTGCTGAGAGAGAAGTCATTAAGATATTTGGCAAGCCAGTGTAATTTTTCAGCAGAACTACAGTACAAGACCTCAGAATAGCTTCTGTACAAAAAGGCTAGCTGTCTCAAGAAAACAACTTAAGTCTTCAGTGTCATTTTATTCATAGAGGTTTATTTTCAGATGCCAATAAGAAAGTTATTGCTGCCAGAGACTGAACAATTGAGCCTTAACCCTTATTATAACAGTGCAATTTCAGAACCACTATAATAAATCTTGCAGCAGTGTTTCCATTAAAAATCTTTTTTCTAAAGGGCTTTTATTGTGTATACTTTCATTCAGACACTTTTATGAAAGATTTCTTTAAACTATGATTTTAATACTAGGGAGAGATTAACCACGTGTTTAAGCATTATTAAATGCTGAGATGGAAATAAACAAAACTTAAGTCACTGTTATCATCTTAGCCTCTTCCCGTGGTTTTGCCACAATAATAATGAATATTCATGCCCTCTACAAAAAAAATAGAAGTCCATGCTGGACACAATCCCCCTCACCACTATCCATGGAGCCAGCAACTGCCCATTTTTCATATCACCATTAACATATTAAAGATTGATTCACAAATGCAGAGATATCATTACAACCCATTTATCTCCAGTAAATATGCATTTTCTCTTCCTAGAACTGTACTTTAATGATGCGATGAGGCATTGCAGCTTCGAGGTGTGAACACTTTCAACAGAAACAGCCACTATGCATCACAACTAAATATTCTTCTCTGTAACAAGAACAGTAATGACCTATTACAGTATTATCACAAGGTAACAAAACATAAGTAATGAGGCCCAGTGCAACCACTTCTATTTGTCAGTGTTTCCAATGGAAACAATGGCTTCTGCTTAACATGAGCTGACAAGAGATCTCATGAAAGCCCTGTAAACGATGCAGGCCAGCATTAAACAAGCTGCTATTTTATTCCTGTTTCTTTCTGCAAGTCTGACCATGACAATCTCAAAATGATGAGTGTTTCAATAGGATTCACTATTTGTCTGATTCAGAAGAAGGTAATTTTCATGCTTGATTTTATTTAATCTGATATTGTATACTTTCCATGCCCATAATTAACAACTAAATTCAAACACAGACATTTACCAGGTGGTTCATTTGCTACCAGAAGCTAGTAGAAGCTCCATCAAATGCAATGCAATTATTTGATATTACATGAGAAAGAAATTATGCTGAAGAATATCTGTTTACAAACCTTTGTACAAATGTTTGTGTCCTGCAGTGTCTACAGAAGAATGCAGTTCATGTGAACAGAGGTTTTCCCATCACTCATTGCTATCACCTGAATCAGAGAACTCTATTCTAGAAACAGCTCATTCTAATCAGACAGCTCTTATATTCTGAATAATATTATAGTATGGTTGTTCTCATGTCTGTAGCTTTCTATAACAACTAAACACTTTACTACAGAAACTAAAATGACATAGAAACTCGGCTACTTACTTACCTGGATCTCAGATAATTACATCTCTAACTCATAATCTCTTACTCCTGTAAGGCTTCATACACATGTACTAGTACCTGGAATACTACCAAGGGCAGCAGCTTGCTGAAATTTGCTGTTTGAAACCAACAGTTTCCAAGACTAAACCAGGCTAGAACGGAAAATCCTAGTTTACTTGATAATTGTCAGGAGTAATCCAAAAAGGAAGCACTCATCATGGGAAGTGATGGCAGAAATTAACTTATTCTCTAGTAAAATCATATGACTACAAGCTAAATTGAAACTTATGGCCAAAGTCATCCTCTTCAGAAAGACAGGTCTCCCATTCCTACCATAACTTTGCAAGCTTACATCATTATAGTTCTGATTCTGCAAATGTTTACAAATATGCTTGATTTTGACATTATGATCAATTCCTACTGGTCTTCCCCTAGCATAGAAATAACTCCCAAAAGTGTAAGTGTCCACTCACTTGAAGAGGTGCTTAAGCCACCAGTTTTCATGCTTATGTCTATCATCTCTTTCTTCACTTATTAGGACTACTCCTCGCAATTACCAAGTGATTTCTGACCAACTGCAGTTCAAAGAAGCAAACTTCTTTTTCTTACACAAATAATGGTCAAGAACTCAAAGTAATTGCCATTATATTATGAAATTACACTTTGTTCATCAGAAAACTAATTTTCAGAACTTTATTCCGCAAATTAGCTCCAACTGTATACACAGAGGTATCAACCTCTGCATTTAATTCTCATACTCATTTGAATTCCACAAAATTAATAACTGCATTTATTAAAGATGTATTTTTAGTTTCCTGTCTCCTAACTTAATGAGTTTTCTTGTGTTACAACCAGACAACCAAATCAGATACATATCCATGAAATGGAAAAAAGTGTTTTCCCTTTGGTCTGAATGAATAAATTTTGTTTTCATTTTAAAATTCAGTTATCAACATTTCTCCTCAGGAAAAAATTCATTCTCATAAGACTTTTAAGAATAATTGTGAACACACACACACACACACACACACACACACACACACAGATAAACACAAAAGTTTTGTCTTTAAAGCTCATCTGTTGTGCCAGAAGGGTTTGCTCTTCATCATTTTTAATTCAGAATGCTAATTTTACAGAATGTGAGAATTCAAAGAGAGTTCTTCACAGTATCTATTCCTATTAGAGTTCTTTCTGAAAAGTAATAATATTAACAGTTTTTCTATTAATTTCATTTTACTTTTCAATGGCTTTTTAGGGTCCCACAATAAAGGAAAAAATCCCTAAACTCAAAAACATTTAAAAAGAAGTTGTTAAAATTTCCCTCAATAAACTGAAAATATCAGAGCAACTAAATGCTTTACCAACCTTTCGAAAAAATCACTATCATTTCAATATCACTTAACAAAAAGAAAAGATGAAATTATGCCTTAAACAATGAATAGAATTATAGAAATGAATTAAACTTGAAACACAAGTGGTTCCATTAGATGTTTCACTTTTTATACGTAGATCTACACATCTTTCTCATTTTCTCATGCAGCTTCCAATGTGAGTGATCCACTTACTAAAGCCTTCACACTTTAAAAAGTTAACTATTTTCAAATTAAACATGAGGGAAGACTGTGCTGGCTTTTAAGCTACTTACAAAGTTTCCCCAAAAGATAGTCTTCTTATAGCTTTAAAACCTTAACTGTAGTTCATCAAAGTGGCCACACAAAACTGCTGCCTCTTTTTTTACAAGAGCAGTTCTTAGTATCATTATAATGCTGAATAGCAATAGTTCCAACAGAATTTAAGAAAATATACACTTGGGCTCAAAAGTAGAGCTGGGATTATGTGATGAGTAAACAGGATTACTCATTTAAGCAGTCAAAGTTTGCCAGGCATGCAAATCCTAAGGAAAACTTAATTAAAGTCAAGAAAGAGGAAGAGAAAGCACAGAAAAATTAAGCAATAAAATTTGTGCAAAGCAAAATATAAACTGATCAGCTATCAGTGCCTGGGGGATAGTTTTGGAAATGTAAGTCTTCAGCCTACAGAATGCTGGGATGGATTCTGAGCTTTGTGTCTTTATCATGTGCAGACACCACTTATATCAATAGTTATGTTGGATTTATGGCGCTAAAACTGATGCAGATTTTTGTCCATTCAAACAAAACAATGATTGCTGACATGCTCTTCTGAAGACTTAAAAGTAAAACTGAATCCTCCACAGATACATTTCACAATTCTGACTGCCTATTTGACTATTCTTTTTCTTCATAATTTCTAAATTCTGAGATTTGGGACTTGATTCTCCTCTTTGCTATAGAAATTTAATGCTCATAAAACTGCCTATAAGTCCACTGAGAAGCAGGCAATATTTATTGATGCATAATGAGGACTGATACGTTATAAGGTTCTTAACTTATCAACTCATTGTTTTCTTGTTATATTTCTTAACTTATCAACTCATTGTTTTCTTGTTATATTTCTTTCTGTACATTATGTACTTCAGAGCATTACTCAGTCCACATTCAAATGCTTTGAGGTATAGTCAAGTATTCATCAATCATTTGATGGTATTGAGGTATTCATCAACCATCTAGCAAAAACTGAAAGCTTTGAGATTTACTGAGATTTCTGAGATTAACTCACCAAATTCTGATGATGTTTCTGTAAAAATGGGAGTTAGATGCATTAAAAAAAAAATAAATGGGAAAAGGCAGGCAGATATACTCAAAACTTTATATAAAACCCGCAGAAGCAGCAGCAGGCTCTCCTCTCTCTCAAGCCATCAAGTCAGCATCCTTCCTTTGGGAACTACAGGGCATCCACAGAGCTGTAGAAATTTCTGGTTTTTACCATGTCAGACAGCTATCTCTTTCATACAAGGAAAATAAAAATCTACATTCCTTTCAACAGTGTATTGCTGTAGCAATGCAGTTGTGAACTTAACCACTTTCTATAACTTTTCTGCTTACTTTATTGCTGACTCCAGAAAGGAAAAGGTTTGCATTCCCACTGCCTCAGCAACATCATTCAGTATTCTGCCTAGGCAAGTTTGGCTGTTGGGCACAACCAAGATCAAAAACTGCTATTCATGTTGCCAAAATACTGGTCTCTGGATCTTAATAGGTTTGTTCAACAGTGTTTGCAGCACTAGTCATCATGCAATAGTTTAGTGCATGTAAGACTCAGACTGCTGTCCCTTGGTTTGAAGCATTTAATTTCAGCGCAAACTACAGCAAACTGCTGCAAATCCCAGAGAAACAAATCTCTCACATCCGAAAAGCACCTGGCTAGTATCTCAAGGGGATTTCAAGTGCAACTCCCTTTTCAGATGAACTATCTGGGGCAAGGAAGGAACTTCTTTTGTCAGACAACTAACATGGAAATAGGCATGAGGTCACTAGCATCACTACCCATTTTTTTTTTTTAAGCAGAATAAGGACAGGAATCTAAAACTAGAAGATAACAAAAAATAACCAAATGCTGTTGCAAACAGAACACTAAAACAGATAACTTTTTCAAATGGAAGGAAAGAATTTATATTACTTGCAGAAGAAAGGGAGGCTACTACAGATTTGGAGTGCAAGATACCAAGCGGAGATGTTACCATTCCCTCTGGCACATGATCTGAAGCAAAATACATACAAGAATAAAGCTAAAAAGAATGAAGCTAAGCCTAAGTTTCTCCAAGGTAAGCTGGAGACCAGACCTATTTAATATCTACCATTTAAATATAAAAGTGCACACTTAGCTTCACTCATTTCTCCTAACTCTTGCAGCTGATAAAAACAAACTGATGGCACTTTGCAATCACTCACAATGTGTAGGTATTCCATTCACACACAAAACCTAGAAAAATACTTTTATTTTTCTAATCATACCGCTTTAGAATTTACTTGAGACAACCCAATCACTGTTATAGATGCCCAGTGCTATTCAAAGAGATTTCAGTGTTAACTTTGCAAAGAACAGAATGCAGTATGCTCCTTTCAGCAGTTTCTTCCATAGCTTTGCAGAATTGTGAGACACGCTACTCTTGATCAGGAAGGGAGCTAGGAAGACAAAAAAAGAAAAAAGAAAAGATTAAAGCTGTAGAAGTGGCCTTGTAGATATTTGGGATAACAGCAGCTGACTGCACTGTTTCATATGACAAATAAAGTTTTTTAAAATAACATTCAAAACAAAGGCATCAGAAAGAATATGTTAAATTAGTAACTTAGGAATCACCATGTTTAACTGAGAGAAATATTAGACTTAAATTATTTGCCTCTAGTGACCCCTGAAAAAGGCTTATTTTTGCAGGTTGAATACAAAAAGCTTAGAAATGCTAATCACTCCATCTGGAAATCCAAATAATAAACTGTTAGATTAATGAATGCTACAAGTAGCTCTTGCATGCAGAATAGTAAAGACATTGTTAGCAATTTGTTTTGACAAAAGTGATTAGAATATTTATTTTTGCTAACACTTCTCCTACATGCAGACCTGGAAAAATGAAACTTGTTTGTATAATTCAGTAATACACAAATCTTTATTAAAACTCAGAATGCTGCTAAGTTAATTATATGACATTACCAAGAACAGGGATAATCAAGAAACCCTCCACAAGTTCATAATCTGAAAGGCAAACAGTGCTTCACTGGTCTGATCTGTAGAGCCACTTGGAGCTATTTTCAATGGAATTGCTACTTTTTACTATTTATTATTACAATGGGAGAAAAAGCAGAACTGCTGTTATAATTTATTTTGAGGATCAGGAGTGCAGCACAGCAGCACCTAAACAGCTACATTTGGTTTGGATTACACAGACTGCAAATACCGCCTCATGAAGGAGAGGAAATGTAGTGAAGAGTGGGGGTTTTTTATCAGCTTTGTTTCTGATTATTCCATTATATGGAATTCCATTATATGGATGACACTTGCTCAGAAGTCTAGAAAGAGCATGTTTTCATCAAGGGAAAAAAAAAAAATCTCATTTTTTAATGATGCTGAAATTAACTTTAAAAAAAAGAAAAGGAAAAAGAAATCATAGGAGTTATAACAGATTAAAATCTCATCTGTGATGTCAAAATGAACTGTAGGATTTCCCTCTCATTTTGCTGTCAGAATAACCACTAGTGCAGAAGAAGGGCAAAAATTAACAGCAGTTATTCACAGATTCCTAGTGCAGTAGGAACCATATTGTCCAGGGCTTCCAGCATAGCGTATCATCAGCTAAAGATGTAACACGATTTCTATCTCAAGCCCCTTACTTGTGGCTCAAGTACAGAAAGACATTCTACCCTGATTAGAAGCAATTGAGAATCTTAACCTCCTTTGGTTCCAGTGATTAATTATTCTCACTGAATAAACCAATTACACCTGCCTTCAGTTTATAGCAACATAGTTTAATTACGTCTTTCTCTGATAGATCTCTGATAGCTCTCTGATGTACCAGAGAGCTTTCTTCTACAGGAATAACAATAGGTTACATGTATCACAGTTTACATGAACATTTCCTCCAATGTTTCATTCGAAATGCAAATTCCAACCCTGCTTTGGGATTCTCCCATAGGTCTCCTGGGTGGATCAGACTAGCAAGAGCCTACGGGTCCTAAAGGATTTCTGCAGTCTGTTCCTCAGCAGCTGAGGAACTGACTCCTCCTCCAATGAACCAGAATTTGACTTTGATTTTGAGTATGTCTGAGTCCCAAAGTCTGAATACATCTTTTTGATGCATAAAGTACTGCTGATTTCAAAGCAAAATCTGCTTTTCACTTAGACTTAATTTTAGATTTTTTTCTTCTGAGAAAGTATGTGGTGGTAGGGAGGGGAGGATGAGAAGGAGAAAAGCAGCAGCAGCTCTGGAGAAGTTAAAGGGATATGATGTTTTGAATTAATGTTTCCATATCTCCAGCAGTAAGTGGAGAGTGTTGATAAACACACATATTTTGCTTTGCACAGCAAGAAAGGCTTCCTCTGTAACATGACCTGCGTCCCCACATTCACAGTTTTTCTGATTATTTGCGAGGCAACCACTAAATTGAGGTGAAGGGTGGGCACTAAACAACTATGCATTTTGCTGTTACAAGGAAACTGCAGTTGTGCTGTCACATCTATTAGTCGACAAGAGGTATCCACCCATACATAGCTGTAACCATAGTCCAGTAGCAGTGGCCAACAGTAGGCAGAAAAGAGGAAAATGGGAAAGTACCAGTACAATAACAATCTGCTACAAAACTCAGAATTACAACAGTCCCCATTTCCTCATTCATTTGGTGCAGTTTTTTTTTTTGTTATCAACTTTGGTTCATGTCTGTAACCTAATGTCACCACCTTCTCCAGGCAAACAGCTGCCTCTGAAACATTCAGAGCTGCCTTTTGGCAGCAGCCTTTCTCGTAGAACATCACTGAAGCAGTGCCTCTCTTAAAAACAGCAGCTGCTAATTCTGGTGTAGTACATGACAGCACGCTGCCACATCAGGTTGAGTCCCGCAAGAAAATGAATTTCTCTGGCCTAGATCGTTTGACAATTGCTACCACATGAATAATTCAATCCACAAAATCTAGCAAATGCAAGCAGCAAATAAAACAGCAAGCTGTGTACTGCACTGCATGGCCAGGAACTGCACCGTATGGCCAGGAACTGCACCAGGTCAGCCAAAGGGTGTGACAGCTGCTTGCTGGTAGTGATTGCTGGACACTGCCCACTGACTAATCATTGAACCAGCAGGAGGCTTCCTGGGAAGACATTTCTATGTTTCATCCCAGTCCCTTTAAGTCAGTAAAATTAGAGTCTTAACCTATAAAAATATGTTCATCATAATTCCTTCTCTGGATTAACTAACCTGATTTAAAAACACACATTTAACTAAACCACTGAAATATTCTTGTGTATGAAAAGCTTTAGCTTTGTCTTTCCTTCCTTTGTCTTCTGGGCTTAAAATTCTGTAGAAGGAGACTGAATATCACAACTTTGTTCAAAAATGTTTCTCCAGCTTCAATTTTAGTAATATATACAGGAAACATATGTTAATTGAAAGATTCCCTCTCCATCCTTCAGTATATTTTCCTGCCCTTGTCCCATCTACTTATAAAGCAGGAAAGGAGAACACATTCAAAGACAACTTTGCTGTTTCTGAGAGTAATCTGTTCTACTTATCAATTCTGAAATACTCTCCAGAAGAGGAGGGGACCACAGTTCCAGGCCAGGCTGCCTGGTGGGCTGACTTGCACCTTTGACAGTCCACCTGCCCTGGTTCACAGGCAGTAGCCTGGAAGTCTGGGAGCCCCATACCCAGGGTAGCCCAACTGGCAGAACAGCCAAACAACCTCTACATCCTTTGCATTTCACTTTGTAGCTGGCATGCTTCCAAGCAAGCTGCATAGGTGAACCAGCAGGAAACCAAGCTTAAACTTTACGTGTTTCCAGAAAGAAGTTTGTCAAATTGAACTATTTGCATGGACTACTCAGATGAAATAATAGCCCCACCACTGGAAGTTTTCTGTCTGAATCTGTTCTGTTTCATGCTTAGATAACACAGTAGCCTCATGTTTGGGTAGGTTATTCACACAGGAACAAGGGAAAAAAATTATAACAATGAAATCTGACTGTAAAACTGCAGTTGCTAGGAATATGTTCCAGGTAGAAGCATTTATAATACTTGCCATTAAAGCTTTTAATGCTCGGGTTCGCATTGCCTTTTTTATGTTCTGCTCACCAACAATCACTCCATCGTATACTGCATCACCAACTCCTATTTTCCTAACCTGATTAGCTGCCTGTAATGTCAGGGACACTCTTCACCTTTGGCTACTTTGCTTTTCACACATCAGTTTACCCACAGCAAAAAAAGTAGTAGCCTATCAACTGGGACACTTGACTGTACACTTTACACAGGAATTCTGCCTACAACAGTAATTTTGTATCATTTTATATGCTTAGATATGAGGATTTATCTCTTATTTATCTCAACTGCCCACAGAACTAACTCACCCAGGTCATTTCATCTCACATTTCCAATTCATTATCTAGGGTCAGCTGACAACAGGTAAAAAGTGAGGGAACCTCTACTGCACAAAAAGTGAAGACTATTTACAAACCGGACACCTAATCATCCAAATGAAAATAAAACAGACCAGAAGAGATCAGCAAATGAAACAGGGTCCAGCTTTAACAAACAGAGTATTTTCAACAAGAGATAACCTGCCACCAAAGCAAACACAAGTAGAAAAAGATATTGATACTTCAAAGCAAACCAGAAATCAGTTTTGCCCTCAAGAGGGGAAAGGAAAAGGGAAAAATCTATAGAAACAAGAAAACACTTTTAATATAGAAATAAAGATTCAAACATATTGAGGGACAGGAGCTAAGCCAAGACAATAAGATTAAACAATCTTGTTCTAAAATGTTTTATTACATTTAGGACTACTGACTCTCCTTTGACAGACCTGTGTCACACCAGGCACACAGTTTTCAGCCAAAATTTGAGACTTTTTTCCTCCAAAGTTCAAATGGGAGAGACTTGAACCACTCTTCAATCTGCCCCTAGCCTTTGGACCACACCACCAAGTGTGCTTTGCCAATGCTTCCATGTCTCAGCCTGTCTAGGAGCTGGTTTCACAGCCTCTCACTGATGATGATCTCAGCTAAGCAGGCTACTGAATATGCTGAACTGGACACATTACCCAGCCTTTATTTTCTGTAGCTATGGTCTGCTAAGCAAAGTTATCCATACATCTCCCTGCACAATCTCTGCAGCTAGTCCTGCCTGATACAGCTGCATACACATGCTTCCCCAGTCAGAAGTACTTTCCATACCCTCTTTCTCCACACACAATGTGCTCACTTTCCACACAGGTCCCACTTGAATGCATATTCACAGTTTGCGCCAATGCTAAAAGTACCACAGAGCACAAGCGCATTTCAGAGGAGAGTTACACAGCCCTCTGAAATCACCATCCTTCTAGGTAAATAAGTC
Source organism: Poicephalus gulielmi (assembly GCA_026283885.1). Classification (NCBI taxonomy): domain Eukaryota; kingdom Metazoa; phylum Chordata; class Aves; order Psittaciformes; family Psittacidae; genus Poicephalus; species Poicephalus gulielmi. The sequence continues at coordinate 12,110 of JANEXQ010038401.1, read as the reverse complement.
TCTGATGACCCATACTACATATACAGCATTAAGCCACATTTGCGATTCAGATGCCTGCTCCAAATCTAAAGCACACATACTGTACTAGAGAACTTCCAACATAAAGGAGGTATAAATGTGGAGCTGATTCACACTCTTAGCTGCAATCAAACTACCAGAGGATGTTGAATGATCCCCTCTGCTCTGGTTTTGGATGCCATTATCTGACCTCATTTCTTGCTTGTGACATTTTCTTGGGCAGCTCAGTGCTCATATATTATTGCTCAAGCCAGCAGCACTCAAAATCATACAAATGTGAGTATATGTGTATGTCTCTGAAGGGGGATAAGGGGTGGGGTAAATTAAAGGCTTTTAACTATCTCTGATTGAGAAAGAGAGAAAACAACATTTAAAAGCCTTTTAAATTGCTATTCCTTCCTTTGGATCCTAAATTTCTCTTTGTTTTGTTCTGTGCAGCTGGCTGAACGATGACAGAGTGGCTTGCAATTATCTGGATGACATTAGATGCCAGCTGAAACGGACACTAAAGGAAAAATCCAACATCCTGCATATATAATTCTTACTCCATTTGGCATTAAACCAAGTCAACAAATATACATTTCTTCCCCCACCATCCCCAGTAAATCTCATGGCCAGCAAATGCTGCTATGGTAACAAAAGCCTGGGAAGGGGGAAGAGCTTAGTTATAAGCACAGTTATCAAAATGTTGGAGAAGAGTTTTAGATACAGAACTGCACACACCTGTAGGTAATTCCCATGAGCTCTGCACAGCGAACACTTCCATGTACACCACAGACCTGGGCTTCCAATGCCTGTAGAATTCTGAAGGGCTCTAATTAATCTGGCAGCTTTTATTTCAGTCATTGTACATCCTATTCAAATCACAGGTACTTCACTACCAGTTCTGTGAAGCTTACTAAAATAGACCTTAGAAACTGAGCACAGATGTCAAAATAATGCTATTGGATTCCTGAATCTGTTTCAAAGATAGTTATTCCAGAGAAACTTAAAAGTTATATTCCTGTATTAGCACACTAAGTAGTTCATAGCAGTTTAGTAAATCAAATATTCCATACGGCTAGCTTAATAAGATGGGGAGTCATGCATGAAATGACTGCCAGGTTAATGACACAGGGAACCATGTATAGCATCTATTTGCATATAATAGCACAGAATGTTCCCCTAAATCCTTTTAATTACTCATCAGTTCTTAAATAGGCATTTAACTAAGCCTTCATCCAGAATCAAAAAGAAAGAAAAAGCCACCTACAATTGAAAAGAATGATAGATAGATACGGACTAAGCAAAAGCTAAAATGCCAGCTTGTAGAAAGACCTTGAAATCCGCACATGCAAACAAAACAAACCACATCATAATGTCTACAGCTAAAAGTAAATGGACAAAATTTGTTTCTTTACAGTAACTCTTCAAGAAAATAAAGGGGTGGTTTTCAATCAGGTGTTACACTATGGAAAGATGACAGAGGAAAAACACCAAAAAGTTGCTGGAGCAACTTGCAGAAAGGATTATATGGGGAACAGCATTTGTGCCTGTTATTTTCCTGATGACACAGAGTCAGCCTGAGAGACTGACCAAGGTGGTTTTTGTTTGTCTTCCCTTTGCAGAGCCCCTTACAGACTGTCATATGTACATTCCTTCATGTTGCAACTCTTGTTTTGGGTTTGTAGGAGCAGCTGAAGAAATAGGACACTAAAACATGAGCTACAGAGGGGATGTCAGGGTGAAGAGAGAAAGTTAGACCCTCCTCCTTAGACAACAGTTCAGGGGAGGTAGGTTATTTTGCCAAGCCATACTTAGAATCAGGAATGTTGTTTCAGCTCTGCATTTTGCCTTTTTTTTTTTTCCTGTTGCAATTGCTCTTGGTGAGCTTGTTAGCCAGCTCTTTCAGGGCAAGGACACGTTTTCAACACTTTCACAAATGAGTCCTCAAGGATGCTCAGGGCTTTTCATGTCATTGCAGTGTAACAGACCAATTTGCAAGTTGTTTAAACACCTTCAGGCCCAAATACACATAACACACAGAGGACAAAATACAAACTGGTAAAGTTTCTACCTCTCTTCAGCAAGTTGTACCTTGTGTAGATGCACTGTCATCATACGTGCTGTGTAGAACAGAGCCATTCTCTTCTAGACGCTAACTTGTTCTTCCCTCCACTTACACAGAAAAAGCCATCCTCAAGATCCTGCTCTCAGTATCTTTTTTTATATAGCTGGATTTAAACATCCATTACTCCAAGCTACAGATTACTTGCAAATGCAAGTCACAAATTTATATAACTGCAGTTTCTAAATCTTACCAAAAGGTATATTATTATTCCAACATGCAAGAAGATAATATGCTTATTAGTTACTATGTTTGGATATGAAAAGCAATTAACAAACTAATTCAAATTAAGCATGTATGAAATAGTGAGCCTTGAAATTTCACACTGTCACTACAAAAGGCACGTCAGACAAATAATATTTGCCAGCTGCTTTTCCTGTGACTCACTTGAATAGTACTAGGGAATCAGAGCAAACAATAAAATTTCCGTAAAGAAAAGTGTTAAGATATACCCATTATCTCATGAGACCTTTTCAATCAGGGAAAGTATCCCTGCCTAGACAATAGCAGTGAAAAATGTGAACTTGCTTTTCTCCTCACCTATCATACACTTGACTGAAGTATCAGCTTCGAAGCCTAAACAAGACCAATTGAATTATTATTAAAGCCAAGCGTTCCTCTACTTTTTCATTAAAAAAAACCACGCAATGTTGTGTTATTGCCACTTTATGTATACAAGCTTGTAACTGAAAACAAAACAAAACCAAAACAGGACAGAAAATATAAGGTTCCATAGACATCCTAACTCATCCTTTTTGTAAATCACAGTAAAGACCAGGTACTGCTGTAAGAAAAAAGACTGACTGTGGTTCACTTACAAAATTTCCCAGGGAAGAAAGCCAATCATATAGCAGAAATATACTTTAAAGAGTTCCAGCATTCCAAATGAAATGGTTTTACACTGTAAGAAATAAAGGAAGATGTGTAGTACTCACTTCTTAAGGTAGGTAAAGCATATTGGTACAATATGGCCACTCTTTCATGCAAGCGGCAGACGAAGATTTTTGCAGGAGTGGCTGGGCCGCTAGTTGATTAATATGTGGCTTTGAGTATGTAAAATGTATTAAAGGAACATATAAGATACTACTCAACACCAACAAGAAGACTGCCACTGTCTCTAAGTAACATCAAAGGTACTAAGTAAACAAGAAAGAAAATATACCTCTCATCTAGAACATTTGCAGACAGAGTACCTAGATGCCTTCTTAGAAAGATGGCTTTACCTTAATGAAATTTCTGTCCCTTCTACAGATTTGCCATTGTCAGTAACCGGATACCAGTAATCCATTCTATGATTCTGTGATTTAGATACCAAGGTGTAACATTTCTCAGTTTTAAGCAATTACAGTAACAGCCTACATTTTATTTGACAAGAAATATTTCTTCTATTTCCTCAGAATATTGCATGTTCTAAACTATATTCTCATTTCTCTTAGACTAACAGTAAAGCTATTACATGTACTTTTGTTTGCAAGTATGGTCTTTTGTGTTACGAAAGATAAATGTCAGCCTCATTAATTATGTATCTATAATTAGATACTGCTGAAAATGAGCTGAAACTTGTTTTGACATCTTCTTTGAAGAATGTATTTGTACATTGCATGTAACATTGCATATATGCATTTGCAAAACCTGAGCTACCTGAATGGCAGCTATGTACAAAAGCCAGTAAGCTTTGACAGGGTAAACAAAAATCAAAGAAAAGCATAGCTGAAGAGTTAATAAGCACCGACTTACAGGAGGGAAATTCACATGAGACAGCTTGCTCAGAAAAAGCTAAATGGCCATCAAGAGGAAATGAAGTCTCTGACCAGGAACACATGATGAAAGCTGCACTTTGTTGATTGCAGAAAGTTTTCTTTTAAATACACCCTTTTAAGTGTTTAACTAATTTCCAAGAGGCTTGATTGTACTTTACTCAACTTCGGGGTTTTTTTCCTGCTAATGCGGAGACAGATTGTACGTTAAGGCAGAGCCAGGAACATGGGGTGTGTGCTTAAGCGGCAGGAACCCAAGGGTAAGCGTGGGAGGCATTGTGCTTCAGCGACAAAACATCGCTCCCTTCCCCCACAGAGGCAAAGGAGACAATCAATCCTACTGTTAACAGTGAATTTAAGTATGAAAACCAGCAGTGCACAGAACATGCTGCACGATGGAAGCAAATTCTCTTCTGCCTTTTGCACACTCTAGGGATTTAAAGAGGTAATACCAGCAACTTTTCTGTTTGAGTGGTCCCATGTATAAGGAAACTGTGTGAACTTAATGACAGTAATAATAATAGTAGGAGTATTTAATGAAGACTCTGGAAGAACTGTCTATGTTATTACTGTAGGATAATGATAAATGGTTTGACAATGCTGTTTCTGGGACTGAATAAACAATTCAGCCTTATCACAGCTGTTGGACTTCGACACCCAGCATTTAAGTGCTGTTATGGTCAGAAAAGTGACTCCCTAAAAATAATACCTTCTTACTCAAGACAGCTGCTGCTTCTATATTTTCTAAGTCACCTCTAATCCCTTTACTGACAAAACAAGTTGTTACTAATGACAGCATAGCAGTGCTAATCCAGCTCTAAGAGGGGAGGCTGGATCCCAGTTTGTCTCACCATGGCACAGGTCTGACTGCAGAACACAGCCAAGGTCTCCTCTAGAGATCATAGAATCACAGATACAACTAGGCTGATCATCAAGTTCAACCATTACCCCAGGACTACCAAGACAGCCATTAAATCATATCCCTGAGGGCCTCATCTACACAATTTTTTAACACTTCTTGGAACAGTGATTCCACCACTTTCCTGTGAAGCCTTTTCCAATGCCTGACCACCTGCCCTGTGAAGAAATTTTTCCTAATATCCAATCTAAACCTCTCCTGGTGCAGCTTGAGGCTGTTACTTCTTGCCCTATTGCTTGTTACTGGGGAGAAGAGACTGACCACCACCTCATTACAACCTCCTTTCAGGTAGTTATAGAGAGCACTAAGGTCCTCCCTGAGCCTTCTCTTCTCCAGACTAAACAACTCCAGTTCCCTCAGCTGTTCCTTATAAGACTCATTCTCCAGACCCTTCATCAGTTTTATTGTCCTTTTCTGGACGTGCTCCAGCACCTCAATGACTTTCCCGCAGTGAGAGGCCCAGAACTGAACACAGGATTCGAGGTGCAGCCTCACTAGTGCCAAGTACAGGGGGATGATCACTTCCCTGGCCCTGCATGCTACGCCATTATTCAGCCTTCTTGGCTGCCTGGGCACAAGCTGTTCATGTTCAGCGGCCATCAAGCAGTCCCCCAGGTGCTTTCTGTTGAGCAGCTTTCCTGCCCCTCTTCCCCAAGCCTGAAGTGCTGCATAGGGTTGTCGTGGTCCAAATGCAGGACTTGGCACCATGACTTGTTGAAACTCATACCACTAGCCACAGCCCATGAACCCAGCCTCACTGATCCCTCTGCAGAGCCTTCCTACCCTTCAGCAGATCAACATGCCCAGCCAACTTGGTGTTGTCTGCAAATTTACTGAGGGTGCACCCAATCCCCTCATCCAGATCATCAATGAAGATATTAAGCAAACCTGGCCCTAACATCAAGCCCTGTGAATTAAAAATACATTTTAACCTCAGATAACTTCAGTGTTTCCGCATTCATAAAAGACCACAGTATAACAGTTCTACTTTATGCTGACAGCATTCACTTTAAAGGACATAACCCCCAGAAAGGCAAGTTTTTCCTCTGTAAAGTTTTCCCCAAACACCATCAAGGTAGCAGTGTTTTCAAACCTGCTCAATGAATTCAGAACAACCTGAAACACAGTTGTGGACACTGTTCCCTATTTTGCGCAAATCAGGGAAGGGAAGAAGCTTATTTCCTGATTAGTGATTCCTCAGTGGTAGTGGTGGTGAGGGAGAACCTGCCTACAAAAATCTTAGCTGTCTGGAAATATCAGCCTGGCTATAAACAGATGGCTACTCATCCTGGGATACCGTCCTCTCCAGGAGCGCTGCACTAAGTCCTGAACCTCTTCCAATGCAGCCCTGAACAAGCTGTGCTCCTAGCAAAGGTGAGGAAAGTTAGAAATGGAACGGAGCCAATCTGCGCACATAAAAGCTCTAAATTCATTACTCTCAATTAAAATGAATGAGGATAAGGACCACTTCCAAGTACATCAATCAAAGAAAGTACTTGCTGCAGGAAAATAGAAGACACTGGAGTATGTACAAAGGAATTTATTCATACATTAACAAAATGTGCACAGGCAAACATATAAGAAACTGGAAGTTTATTTTTCACTGGGTGAGTTGTGACTATCTAGGAATGATGGGTTAAAAATCTAGAGCTCTCTATTTTAAAAAAAAAAAAAAAAAGCAAGTTTCTGAGAGAAATACTGGTATGCCTGCACTCCTGCTTTGACAAAAACAAAAGGGTGACTCAAACCAGAGTGTTTCATGCAGTATGAACAGGTATATGACGCCTACTAGACAAGTACAAATTTGCCTCCGAAGTAATTTGTTCTGTTAACTGTTCTATTAACTTTGGAGCACCATAAGTACTCAACTCCTGAAATCAACAGCCAGAGAAACTGCTGAGCACTGCAGAATTAGCTCTTGAGGGGAAACAGAAATCCTCAAACAAAAACTAATGCCTCTTATCATCAACAAAAACACAGTCCTTTACAATAATGGTATATTTCTCATTGTGGTTTTGCTTTGCTTTTGGGTTTGTTCTTGGTTTTTGTTGGGGTTTTTTTGGTTGGTTGGATTTTTTCATTGTTTTTTTTTGGGGGGGGTGGTTTTTTTGTTGGTGGTGTTGTTGCTATATGAACAAAGCTGGGTTTTGGGGAAACAGAAGTAGCTATGAATTGACTAAGTACAGGATGGATTAATTTGTTTTTGTAGCTGCTAGACAGGCCTTATTGACAACTTCCCATTGCATGTGTGTTATTCATCTCCTCTAAAGATTCTGTTCAGTCCAAAACACTTAAAAATGTAGCTCTACCTGCAACTTTTGAAAGTTTATATCTGTGAGAGTCAGAGAACTTTCAGACAGTCCAGTACTTACCATACACGTAGAAATGTTTCAAAATACTATCATGGTTATAAAACTTAAGGATTTAGGATATAAAGGAGTATTGTAAAGGGGATGGTAAAGACAGACCCTGGGCGTAGAGCACTTGAATAGGCATTTGGTAAAGAAGGACATAAAGCATTTCCTTTCTGTCTCCGTTTAGCTAATATTGCCTAACTCAGAAGCCGTACTGAGAATACAAGTTCATTATTTTTAAAAGAGTAACTGATTTTTCTTATGCCTATAGGAGGCCTATAGAAACAAAGCTTCTATCAGTGGAGATGCATCAAGAGAGCTTGCTTTTAGGCTATAGTTTCTTCAACGTATACCATAAAGCATAAGAAATGTGCTTATTTCATTAGGTGTGGCAAAAAGGGACAGCCTTTTTTTGTTACATTCCTGCAATTGGGCTTACAGAAAAAGAAATCTGAAGTAGCAGCTGTGACGCATCGAAATAAGCTGAGTGCCTTTCTCAGCCCTGAACAACACAGGTAATAATGCTCGGGGCGAAAACCTCTTAGTGCTCCTAAGGGATGGTTATCAGCTACAGAAAAGTTAGAATTTAACCTGCAGCACAGCACAAAGAGTTCAGATTCTCTCAGAATGACTTTCTGTATTGGCCCTATTTTTAGGACCACAAAACTAGCCACCTTTGGCAACTCATAATGCTGCCAGAAACCAAGACTGCACTACCTTTTCTCATGCTAACATCATTGCAAGATAGCTCTTGCTGGAGAGGACCTAGCACAAGATGCGTGGTAGAGACTGAACAAAACTGAAATCAACTTATGGGTGTAGCAGTGATGGACTGAGAAGGGAGTCTGGGTTATAACAACACTGTGCCTAGCAAGGGCTATGGAGCGAAGGTTATTATGTCTCCTACCTTCATATATTCATTCACTGATTCAGGGATACTGGATCTCCAGCTGCTGACATTCCCACTGTATAAGCACAGTCCACTTGCAGCTTGCAAACACCAGCTGCCCTTGTATTTATTCCTCTAAGTTTTTCTCACAAGGGTATACAGGATGCGTGGTGGGCATCCATCTCATTTGCATTGTCAAACATTTACAGCTATACTATGTTGGTCTCATTTTTCTGTCTGTCATTCCACTGGATCTGTGATATGAAATTCATTGATGGAGTCATAAACATATATACGCATAGAACTGAAACAAGCATTTGTTATACAGACTGCACTGATCTTCAGAGTAGGAAAAGGTGCTTCTTCAAACTGTGGTATAAGGCTTTCTCATCTACAGGACTCCAAAAATCATCAAAATTATGACCAAAAAGCTCAAAACAACAGATCTAACACTCAGTGGTATCCCTGCTAGCACAGATACCAGTCTACCAGGAGAAATTGATTCTAACAGAGAAAAAGGAAAAATGAAAAATGAGGAAGGAAAGGAAAAGAGAAGGTGCAAAAGTATAAAAAAAGGACATCACAGAAAAGGCTCCATGTGGTAGAAAACAATGTTCTTTCAAAACCTTGGGACTTCCAACACAATAAGTCCTTGTTTTATTATCCATATACCACCTAAGCTCCTCTGAAAATTTCATCCCCTAATAAAATACAATAAAAACCTAGACATAAATTATAAAGAGATTTAGAAGAAAAAGAAGAGGTACATGAGATCTTTAATGTAGCCACATAAGCTACCTCCCCTGTGACCATTTTTAGCATTCAATTAGATTAAACTATTTATACTTCTTGTAGTACCACAGGTCTCACTAACAGCGGTTCAGGTACAGCTGTGAATTGAGCCACACGCGTAGTATAACAGAGGGTAGGATTTAAAGAGAAAGACTTCAAGAACTGTTAATCATTAAAGACATAATACTATGCACAAAACTTCTCAGGTTCAATTTGCAAGTGTATACATGATTCACTAAAACATCTTTGAGTCACTATTAAGATTTGTATAATAGCTTAGGTATTATGCAGTAATTAAGAGAAAGAAGGTCCAGCAGAGACTTTCGCATTTGGTTTAAGGCTGGGATCCAGGAAATCAGTTTGGGTTCCTAGTTTAAACACAAGCTTCTTTTGTTCTAGGAAAAGCTACTGCATCACTTTCTATCCCATTCTACATCAGTAATAGGGAATTATGCTCATTTCCTTTCCCCTTCTGCACTAGAAGCAACTGCTGACAGCTCAAACATGCACCAAGATTCATTAGCAACACACTCAGCCTCCTGCACTCCTACCTTACAGCCCACACTACAGAGCTCAAGTCTTCACTGGGACTGCTAAACCTTACTGAGCTATAAATAGCATCTTTTACAATAACACTATAATTAAAACGTATGCTTGTGCACAAGCATAAATCCTGAAATTGGGGAGTGCAAAAGTCCACTTCATTAACTCATTTACAGTTCCTTCCCATACACCAAAAAATTCACCAGTTAGTCCCAATGGATTTTTCAAAACTGATTTAACAGCAGAGCTGTCTTGGGAACTCTTCAGAGAATTCAGAAAATAACTCATGGAATATGTATTTTGATAAGTATCAGTACTTCCTACTTACATTCTCCGTAAGATATTTTCAGATAAAATTGTCAAACACAGAATCCATTCATCTATATCCATTCATGTTCTCAGTTACCTCACCTTGAACTAATACATGTGTATATGCACCACTTACAACTTTTTGTCTGACAATCGTTTCACCACTATTCTCTCACTCACTGGAGAAAGGTAGCAATGTTGAGTTTTAACAAACTTTTTTGTTCCAGAGAAACACAATTGTTTAAGCAAAAAGAAAGGTGGATGGAAACTGCAAGACAGTTTCCATAATGCGTGTTTGATGCCATAAAGGTATGGGAACACTAGATGGCAATAACTACTGAACACTTACCTTTAAGTACAAATTTACTTTTATTCCTGTTCCGATGTTGTCTATTGTACAGCTTCAAAGGAGAGAATATTTAGAAGGTTCCATATTCCATTACTGAAACAAACACACACTAAAAACCCATACACACATCCAAACAGGCAAACAGAAAAACAAACATAAAAACTAGACAGCTGTGGGTTACATTTTTGTTCCATTTTGCCTTTTTAAAATGAAAAGACAGACTTCCTCAAAGGATAAGTACTTAATTTAGGTTTCTACAAAATTCCACGAATCAAGTTGATATTCTTGCTACAAGGCATAGAAGTTGGTGCACTAGGAAAGGAAAAAGAGCAGAAATTCTACGACATTGCTGAAGTGTTCTCATTCCTACTTAAATATTTATTTTAGCTTTTGGCACATAAAGCAAATACACAGAATACACAAATATCACAAAATACACATTTGTTAAGACAATACTCTGTAAAGGCATTAATTAAAAAAAGAAAAAAGAAAAAACCCCACAACTTTACAGTTTTTTTATTCATCATCAGGAAATCCAAGAGACTTCCTAAGTATCAGGTAATGAAGATCACTTAGGAATCTGTACTAGAAGTCTGAGTAATTAAAAATCCCATAGTAAATTACTTGAAGAACTAAGATCAGACTGCAAGTGTCACAAAAACCAGAAAGCTCTCAAGACAGGCTTGAAATGCAGAAACATTAAAATGCAGAAACCTGCATCAGTGTAGCGAGAACCATAATGCCAAGTCAGTTAATTGCTATTTGTATCCTCACGGCATTTAGGAAGCCTGCCATGGATTAGGGTCCTGCAGAAAACTATGCAAATACCAAAGCAGAAAGCCTCTGCTCAAGAAATGGTGCAGTCTAGCTCTTACGGTCAGTATTTATCTCGCTTGACTTCAGCTGTTTAAGTTACTAATTTCAGCTGTTCACTTGTTCAGTCCAAGTTGTCCAAGCTCTTTCTGAAGCGGACCAGGGCATTTCCAGAGAGTGATTTTACGCAGACTCTGGGTTTCCTAGAAAAGCCACAGTTAGAGCCAGCCATTTTCCCCACAGAGGAAACGTGTAAGATGTAGAAATTAATGCTTAAATACTGCATACCTACAGATGCACCTCACCCCAGTTTTGCTTGGAATATCCCCCAGGACCACAGTGACCATTTTACAAGAAAGCAGGACTGGAAGGAGCACTGCAAGGCTCTGAAGCTCTGTACAAGCTCTTTGAAGAACTATTCAAGGCTGAACCCCTCGCCAGTCCCAAGCCACAGGACAGGCAGACCCGTCCACACGCTGTGTCCGTGCGCGATCCTCTCCATAACCTGGACAACACGGGACTCCGACATCCAAAGAAATAAGCAGCTGCTATTCCTGAAACCACAGGTAAACGCTACACGCATGCGCTATTGCCTGCCTGTTTCTATCAGTTTCAGTATTTAACGGCTGCATGCTGTGTAACGCCAATCTAGCTCCGCTGCGCCCAGAACCGCTGCCTTGCAGAGACCCCTGCCGGCACCGCCGCGCCCGCTCCCCCGGCAAGGACGGAGCCGGACCTCCGCAGCAGCGCGCACCGCCTGCGGCGGCGAGAGTCGGGTCACGGAGAGAGGACTGGACCGAGCTCCTCCCTCCCCCGGTCAGCCCCCTAGGGGGCGGTGCCGCGCCCGCCACACTGGCGCCCCCCGTCGGCGGGGGAGCGCTCGCGGGAGGATGATTAACGCCGCCCTGGGGGTCTGCCGGCGCTTCCCGGCCCGCGCGCCACGGCCACCGCGGGCTCCGCGCCACGGAGGTAGCCTCTGAGCCTGACTTGTGTTCCACTACTGCGCCACAAACTGTTCACTAACAGCGAAAATATCTCATGAGGGCCCTATATTAGCGACTACCTTTTAGTTTTTCCAAATGGTCTTTCCATCCCACTCTCTTCGTACTCTTTACAAACTTAGTAACTCAACATATCCATCCCTGGGAACCCCAATCAGCATAAAAGGTTTCCATTTGTTTCAGAATAGATTGTGTCAAATGACACCAAAATCATTCACATTAAAAAAAAAAAAAAAAGAAAAACAAAAAAAACCCCAAA
>JANEXQ010038394.1:13731-41979 GCA_026283885.1 Poicephalus gulielmi | reverse complement strand
CGCCTCAGCATCCTCACAGGGAAGAGCTTCTGCCTAAGAGCTCATCTCAGTCTCCCCTCTGGCAGGTTAAAGCCATTGTCCCTTCTTCCTTTATTGTTAAAACAATAAGGTTAAAGCCTTCTCCAGGCTGAACCAGCCCTGCTCTCTCAGCCTGGCTCCAGGGCAGAGCGGCTCCAAAGCAGAGCTGCTCCAGCCCTCGCAGCATCTTCATGACCTCTTCTGGGCTCTCTCCAACAGCTCCATGTCCCTCTTGTGCTGTTGCCCCAGAGCTGGATCAGGACTGCAGGGGGGTTTCACAAGAGCAGAGTGTAGGGGAAAAATCCCCTCCCTCGACCTGCTGCACATGCTCCTTTTGATGCAGGCCAGAACATGGCTGGTTTCTGGGCTGTGAGTGCACGCTGATGGCTCATGTTGAGTTTCTTGTCAGCCAGCACCTCAACAACTACATTCTTCTGATACCATCTCTGACACAAATGTCCTGTCCATCAGGCCTGACCAGCAGGAACTGACCTCCATTTACATTTTCTGAAGTGGGCCATTGAAGCAAATGACTGAGTACAGCAAGGCTGTCATATACCCCAGAGGAGCTTCCTTAAACCTAGAAGCAGCAGGGACCTTGAAGCCTGAGAGAAGCTGGTTATGAGACTAAATTGACACCAAATGCTCCCAGTTCATTGTTTAATGATTATCATTGCCATCTAATATTGTTGTCAACACATAGTACCAATTTCCTTATAGTTTGTGAAAAAAGCTGTTGTTTCTTGAAGTTATTTTTGCTTTCTCTGAGCAAAACAGCAGCTAGCAAAAACATTCAAGTTAATGCAGCATGATACAGGCATTTTCCATTCTCTACTGGTTCTAAATCAGACCAGATGAGAATTAGTTGGGTGTAAAATGAAGTGTGAGGAACTACTACTTAGTAGGTTCCACTTGAGCCATTATTGATCGATCTGGAGTCATTACTGTTTTACAGTCAAGCTAGCGAAGATTAATAGTTTGAGAGCAGTAGCTTTGTTTTCAGCCAATAGCTAGCAGCATAAACCTTTACAGGGTCATTTTTGCTTTATTTATCAATTTTCTAACATGTATTCTCCTGAGAAAGGGTCACTTGGTGGCTAAAGACAGGCAAGTATGAAGGTGATGGCATCCTCCTGCTCTTAAACAGATGTTCTTTGTGACCTTGGAGGTGGTAACACTTAAGCCACACACTCTTCAGACACATTGCACTATGAAACCAAACTATTAACACTTTTCTAGTTCACTGATGTGAACTTATAGGGGTACCATGGGAGCACATGGCATGGGAAATGCTGTAAGTAAAGGGAGCGGAGCATTGCCCCAGTTCAGCTGTCCATAAGTCACGTTCCTTGGTAGCATGCTGAGGAGGCACAGCCTGGTTTGCAGCCTGGCAGTGGCAAACCCGAGCTTCAACCCATTTCCCCCGCAGCCCCTTAGCATCAGGGAGTGATGGAGTGGGGAAGCAGGGGTGCCTCCAAAGGGAGGAACAGCCCTGGCTGGGGTTTCTGTGCTTTTCCTACGCACAGTCATTCGTGCACAGCGCTTCCTCTTTCCACATAATACTCTGTTATTTCCTCCCTTTAACTGGCTCCTGCTACTGCTGCTAATTAGCCCATGATAAACTTCTGTGTGAACAAAATCAAGCAATTAAAGGCCTGTTCCTTCAGCGTGAGCACTGTCAGAGGTGTGATTTGTCGGTGGTGGAGCTGAGTAGCACCTCCTCAGGAGGAAAACAAACCTATTAGCCTGGCTTAGCCTCTGCCGGTGTTGGGGAGTGGCTTGATGTGGGTATGCAGGGATGTCTTTGGTAGGGCTGGTTTTCCTTAAGGTTGTTTGAGATGTTGCTCAGTCTTGGGTCCTCAGTTCCATGTGGTACAATGATCTCTGTTGTTACTACCCAAGCAAGATGGCTTGAGAAGTTAGAGTTATCACTTGTGTATGTGGAGGTTTTGAGGTGGGCTTTTTGTCTCTTTTTAGAAGGCACACATAAACATTTTCAAATCATTACAGAAAGAGAAATGAGGAGGAGACTTGGAAAGAGGAAGGAAAAAGCAGTGTCTTTGGTAGAACCCAACCCAAATGGGGTTTGAACGTTTGCTGAGACTCAAGATCTTGCCAACTGCTTTTGTGTAATCTCAGCCCTGGTACTCAAAATCGCTCCAGACTTTCCCTGTGTGGAAAAACATAAAGGGTCTTGGAAAACACAGCATTAATGTATGTCTTTTTTGATGTGCCACCCAACTGCTTTGCCAACCGATGTCTTTGGTGCTGTTGTAGCTCTCGAGCAGCTGCTCACAGAACTGGAAGATTTTCTGCGGATCCTGGACAAGGAGAGCTTGAGCAGCACTGCCGTCCTGAAGAAGAGCTTCCTCTCCGACCTCCTGCGGGTCTACACCAAGTCCACTGGCACAGGCAAGGAGCACCAAGGATGGGGCACTGGGCTCATGGGGATTGCTGCAAGGTCCTGAAGCAATATTTTCTTGGAGGCTGGTGGGAAAGGGGGACATGAAAATTAGAAGGAGAAAATTAAACAGAGGTTGTTTTTGCAGTGACCTCTAATTGTTTATGTAAAATTACTATAGTTATGCGCCCAGCTTTGCAAGCAAAGGATTCTCAAGATTCCTGATCCTTTCTGTTTTCTTTATTAAAACTGAAGTTTATTTAATCCCCTTTATAAGATACACAGGATGTACCATTTGGCCAAGTTAATGTTTAAGTAGAAATTTTAACTTACGGAATTTCCTGACTATAAAGCACTTAATTTTTCTGCTTTTTATTATTGCTTGGGGTTTTTATCCTGCACATTGCCTCAACAACATGTTCTCCTCAAATGTATTCAGCAGAGACACTTTTCACATCTGTCTTTGTGGAAAAGCTTAGCAATGTGGAAGCAGAGTATGGGTAAAGAGCTCACTTTTCCCTCTGGTTGCAGGTGGCGATGAGGAATATATTTATATGAACAAAGTGACCATCCATAAACAGCAGGGTGACCAGGAGAAGCAAGACAAAGGTAGGGAGATGAAGATTAATGATTGCATCATGACTAATGGTGGTGATGAAGGCACATGTGGTTAGATCTTGCTTTACCAGTGGGGCCCCCTTTGTCAGCTCTGAGGGTTGAGGCAGTTGATGGTGTGGAAGGACTGCCATTTTCATGACATTCCCTTAGAAATAGTGGTCCTTGCCAACACTGTGAGGTTATTCCTGGAAGAAGCACTTTGGAAGGCGTTATTTTGGGATAAAAATGTTGCCTTCTAAGGCTTAAAGCTTCAGTGCTTAAGGTATTTAAGGAAGCTCTCATGTTTCCTTTGGCCACAAAGCAAGTCGCTTCCCCTCCCTGAGACCTTGAAAGCATGTGTCTTCTTTAGTGTGCTGCTCTGTGTTGTCTCAACCTTACCAGGCCAGCTCCCTTGTTACCTACATGGGCAAAGCACCCTCATCTCCTGGGGATGCGAGAGCTCTGCAGTATGCAAGCCAGGAAATTAAACCTAGGTAAAATATTGACTTCAGCCTTCCCAGGTTTTGAATTTGTAACAAGGCAAAGAACGAAATGGTCTTAAAATGTTCTTGCTCTTTGAAGCTCATCACAAAAGCTGGTTTTGATAATAGCATGGAGTGAGGTTATTAGTGACACACATCTCCTTAATACACACTTAGTCTGAGGCTGACCCTACCCTAAGTTTCCAATCCAAATGGATGAGACAAGAGGATGCATCAGTGCTGCTGACACGCTGGTCCTGCAGGAGTTGGGATAGCTCCCCTTACAGAGGTGTTTGGTTTGGTTTTATTGTTTTGTGCTGGGTTTTTGGTTTGTTTGTTTTGTCTTTTAAACTACCTGCAGCTGAATTTAGGCGAACTTCAAATACCCCTGGCAACAGCATGTCCTCCCAGATGACATGTGCAGCCCCAGTGTGGCCAATGACGGGGCCCTCTGGGTGATGCTGCAATGCTGTGTAACAGGATTGCACAGCATCCCTGTAGCTCCAGCAGCTGAGCAGCAACAGAAACATCTCCTTATATAAGTTCTCCTTTGGGTGGATAAAATAAGGCTTGCACTGATCCACTGTGCTGGAACATGGAGGCAAATTTCAGACAATTTATTTTTAGAGTTGGTTCTCTTATTTCAGGCTTTTTCCTATCAAGGCCATGAGCCTACTCACTCAGTCACTCCCTGTGAGACCTGGCACTTCACTCTTTCTCCATTTTCAATGACCTCCCTATTCCAAGTAAAACTTCTGAGTTACTTGGAAACGCTGAAGTCAGCAAGACACATGTATGGATCTTAGCCATAGCTGCATCTGGGTGTGCAGCCCTGATCCCACCTCTGTAATAGGATGGAGAGATCTGTGTCTGTCTGGTCAGTGGTGGGACCTGCAGGTTTGGGTTTAGTAGATGGAGGGGCCTAGTACTTCACTGGTGATGGGGGGGGTGATATGGATGTCCCAGTGATTATGTCTCTCCCTTTAGCCCATTTATCTACTGATGCCCTGTGCACTTTGTTTCACCAAAAGTCTTTGATGGGATGCGGTGACCACACTTGTGGCTGAGGCCAACAGGACCTCTTGTGCCTTGCAGGGTTTCTTCACCACCATAGCCATGCTCAAGTGTGCTGTAGCAGTACAGGGTGAAGCACTTTCCACGTGATAATACATGAGCTCCTAAAGTCTCTCCCTTGAAACCTTAAAGTATGCTATTTCTGCAACAAAACATACTTCACTGCTCACTGTATCTACTTCCAACTTCATTGGTAACGATTTAAGCTGAACAGTACACTTCTTTTGGGAGGCGTTTTTATGGCACAGGAATTGAATTCACTGCAGCGAGTGATGAAGGCACCATCATTACTTGATCTCAGTTACTTGAGAAACACAGCAAGTCTCTGCCCTGCAAGTCAATGGAGCCCTTCAGTGAGCCAAATGGCATGTCCTGGAAGTCAGCACATTGAGATCAAGAGCAGGAGTGATCCACAGCTCCTGGTGGTGTGGTCCTTTTAGCCCAAATACCAGGAGACATTCACTTCTACAAAGAACAGAGACCACAGATAAGCCACAGCTAGTACAGATACAAATTTTAGCAGGCTTTTGGCTGGTTCTTTTTTCTTCTTTCTCTCTTCTCAATTCTCCGTATTCCAGGTTTTAGAGAGACATCTTTATCAGGAGACACCGTGAAGTGTTAGTGCTTGTGCAGGAAAAAATACCCCTTTTCTCCCACCCCACTAAGGAAACAGTCTGTTATTTGCGGTGCTGATGTGTGTAGCAGGAAAAGAAAGAGTTATACGACACATGCTGCATGTACTTTCCATACAGAAAGCATGCATTAGTTTCTTGTCCTCATATGATGGGCAGAGCATTAGCTGCCCTCTGCAACCTCAGAACAGAAGAGCCCATAACATCTCCCATAGGTCTTGTCAGGACAGGATGAAGGTTAAAGGGGTGTTTCTTCTTGCACAGAGCCTGGAAATCAAAGCTCCATCTTATCCCACTCAGCTCCTCAGCTGGAGTTGTAATGGTTTAAGCTTAGTCTTAAATTAGAAAACCCAGGACAGGAGTACATGGGCGTGTGTCTGTGGAGGGAAGCAAGTTTCCAGCAGGTTGAGGACCAAAGCTGTAGTCTCTATCCTGTTCTCCAAGGTTGATGGGAGGAGGAGGAACTGCTGGTACAGAAATCAAACAGCATTTTCCTGGCACTGTGGTTCTGTGGGATGATTGCTAGGTTTGCTGGAGAGTCCAGAACAGACGGCCGCTGCTTATGAAGGGTTTAGCAGTGGTTTTCACTGCTACAATGACTTCCCTTCTATGGAGCTGAGCATGAGAGTTTCTGCCTGATACAGGGGGAGGCGAGTTGACCTGTGTTTCTGCCTGCTGAAGAGACCCCTAAAAAGTTTCCAGTGTGGACAAGTGCGAGTGCAGAGATAATCCCCTCTTGGAGAGTACCTATTGGGGCTTTAGTAATGGCTTCAGCAGCTGCTGTTGATGGAAGGTGTCTGCCTTGAGGGCTCTATCTCCTTGGTCCTTTATAGAAAAGGACAACTTCCAACAGCAACCTGTAGATATGACTCTGGTAGTATAAACAGTGGGGTATTTTGGTAGGTGCTTCTCCCCACAATCACTGTCATAGCCTTATCTGCTTCCTCTGAACCTTACAAGACATCCAGCAGCCCTACTCGTGGGGTGCAAACAGCTGCTTGGAGTTGGTGCCTATTGATCCATGGATCTCCACATCCTCCTGATGTACTGAAGTTACCCGGTGCTGATGACCAGGAGCAGTCAAAGGAAGCAGTTTGCCACAAGAGATGTGTTTTGGGCTCTTGCGCCATCAGGCCAGGAGCTGGCTGCAGCCTGGCAGGGCAGAGCTGTCATTGTGGCTTCCGAGCCCCAGATGTGAACAAAGAAATGTGGTTTCCAGCTTCTATTTTTAAAGTCCAGAAATATGCAGCAAAGTTCCTGCCCGTGTCTTCTGAGTGCAGTGCTAACCACTGCCAGGCACTGCTCAATGGCTTGGTGGTTTCTGTGCGTGCCCAAGAATGCAGCTGGAGCATCAGCAGGTGACTAAGGGAGCTGGAGCATCAACTTGCTGCTGATTATGGACCTAAATCCTAAACTAATTTACTGGGCTTGCAATATCTGGGTACCTCAGCTGTATTTCTCCCAAAATACTTGCCAAGAGATGCTCTGTAAAGGGGGACTTCCCCTCTGCACCATATAATGCCTTCCAAGTCCTTCAATTTACAGCTATTTGTGCCTTGCTCCCACTTGTTCCTGAGCGTTGCTGCTTTTAGCTACCTTGCAGGTCATGGGATTTGGGCACTGGTTTGAGGCCACCCAGGAGTTGTGTGGTGGAGGAAGAGGGACTGAACACAAGTGTTCTGGGCCCTCAATATACCCTCCAGCTACTGGATCACTGCTGGTTCAGCTGTGTGTAAAATCTGACTTTCCAGAGGCAGACATGGGTCGCCTGAAGCTATTCTGCTGCCATATGCCCTTTCGCATGGTTGGCCTGGGCTCCTTCAAGAGCAGCTCTTCCTTCAGTAGCAATTATATCACTGTTCTTGGCTGGCTTTGATGAGCCGTTGTGCAGCTCAGCTAGGCAGCATCCTTTGGATGGGAGCAGGGTGATATCAGCTCCAGTTTTCCGGAAAGGCAGCAGAGGAGGGCACAGTTGCTGTTCTGTCTGCTTAAACAGCAAGGATCAGAGCTAGTAAGGGCTAAAATGATGTGGATTTCCACTCACTGTGTAGTGACTGCTCATTCTGCTTCTCAATACCCTTTAAAGCTTCAGCCAGGGGTCTGGGCTTCACAGTTTTCCCTGCAGAAGGAAAACCATGCCCTGAAAACAGAGGCCAGCTCTTCTTCTGGGTTTTCTAGTGCCACATTCCTGGCTATGGTCTGAAATGACACAGTGGCCCTGCAGCACTGTAATTGTCACTGCTTCCTACCCAAATAGCACCTCCCTGTTCCTGCACAGCCCTGGGTAGCAAGTGCTCTGCTGGGAAATGCCACATGTTGTCAATATAATTGGGTTTCTGGCTTGCAGCGTTGGATTGGAGGAACTCCTTGACCAATGGAGACTTGGGACTGCATTCATCCCCTCCTCAGAAGAGCCTGCCGGACCTCCCCCCTCCAAAGGTAGGTTTGGAAAACCCTTTGCTTTTCACTGCTCAGCCGTCAGCCTGGGGATCCGAACCCATTGAGGCATCACTTATGTACTGCACAGCGTGGCAAATTGGGGAGACCACTGCCTATGTATGTTAATAATGGGAATGGTCATGGGGAGCTTTTATTTATAATAAAAAATAAAAAAACACTTTCTATTTTTATTTAATTTATTTTTATATTTTAAAAATAATAATTTTATTAGTATTTAAAAAAAATAACGAGGAAATAGTCAACCCTTATTCAAATACACTCCCCTCTGTATGGGTTTCCAGATGTGCGTTTTGTCTTCATGAGCACTGCAGGTCAGGATGTGGTTGGCTCAGGCAGGGTGGCTGTGTTCCAGGGTGGCTGGGCATACAGGAACCCCTGTGGTTCCCAAAGCTCATGCACAGATGGAGCAAGCAGCTGTGGGAGCCTTGGGCTTCCCATGCATGTGCAGGAGCACTGTGCAAAATGGGCTGTGTTCCCTGCCAGTGAAACCGGCACACCTCGCATGGCAATCCAGGCTCAGAGAAGGAAGAGAATGAAGGGGTTCACAGAAACAAAGGTGGTGATGTGCTTTGGAAACTTCTTCTGAGCTGTAAAGCGGCTGTGCCTGGGCTGGTGACATGAACTTATTTGAACCAGAAGTCCTCTAGCTGTGGGATGGGGGTGCAATTCCCAGGCAGCATCCCGAGCCATTAGCAGAGAAGATCAGGTTTGTGTCCAGATGAAGCACTTTGTGTTGTCTGTGCATTGGTGACCATGCCGGGTGTTCTGCTGGCCCACAGGTCTGCAAGGACGACTCACTGGAACTGTAGGTTTTTCTGTAGGGCAGCTCTAAATCTGGCCAAGGTTCAGCTCCACACCATCAGCTTCCAGTGGGATTTTGTCTCTGTGCCAGCATGGCTGTCCTAGAGAGACATGGGTCATCCTCGAGACCCCGGATGTTGCTGCTCAGTAGTTGATCTGACATGGGAATCATTGTAGCTGGGATTTCAGGATGTGAAAGGAATGAAGGGCAGGGAGTGTGCATGAGGAGGAGGGGAGGCATGGAGGAGGACGGGGTGGTGCATCCATCAACCATACAGGAGGATCTGCTGCTTTCCCAGGAAGCAGGATGCAGGGTGAGGCCCTAGGACTCCTGCCCAGGGGGCTGTGTGGCTCAGCTGGAGATAGATGGGAAAACAAGGATGGGATGCAGCCGATGAACCCTTGAACACTGTGTGGTTGCCTTCTGGGAGCTGCTTCAGCCTGGGGGGGCTTTGCCCACACGGACAGCTGCAATACAGCCCTGGAGCTGTTGTTGCCTGGGAGCAGCGACTGGAGCAGGAATCACTGCTTGGCTTTGGACGTCTCAAAGCTGGAGGAGATGGTGGTTGTGGCAGGGAGATGGGCAGGAGGGGGGCAGGAGCAGCAGATGGGTATCCCCAAGACATCTCTACTGGTGCTTGGTGCAGCCCAGCCTTCTGATAGAGAAATCAGGAAGTTAAGTAAGGGAATTTGGAGAAAACAGTCTCAGATTTTAGCTAGAGGCACCTAAGCCATCCATCTTCTCCCAGGCCTAAGCTGGGAATTATCATCTCCCACCTGCTTTTACCACTGGAGCCATCTTCCTTTGGATGAAGCAATGAAGTACCTCCTTGCTGTGAGCATCTGAGTGTCAGTGAGCTGTTAGCAAAGATATCTGAGCATACTTCAAAGAGTGGGGCTGGGGGGAACTTGATGGAGAGGGAGCACAACTCCTTACATAGCAATGGGCAGGTCAGGAGAGGACCTCAGAATATACCTGGTTTAGCTGTTGGAGTTTTCTATGGTTTAGTGATGTTAAGGCAGTGGTGTTAGCAACCCTGTGATGCTGCTCTACACTTGCCTTTTGAGGCTCAGGAGAAATGTGGTGATAAATCTGCACAGCAGATTGTCCCTGACATTCACTGACACCAACAGTCAATGGGCAACGCAACAGGGGTGGCTCAGCTGGATCCCACTAATTCCTTTTGATTTGTCCCAGAGAAGCCTTTAAACAATGGGTCCTGCAGGCTGTGGCTGAGACACTGGTGGCCTTTCCTCTGTGGCAGCCCTGGAAGCCTTGCTTTTTCCGTAGCCATCCACTGAGAAAGTCACATGCTGCAGATGCAGATGCCCAAGAAGGTTTTATTTGCATGCTGTGTTGTGCTGTAATGGAACAGGCAAATGTTCTGCACACGCAGCCTGAGTTAAATAATGCAGTGAATACTCCTGGACTTAAGATAGAGACAAAACAACTCCACGCCTTTAGGGAAAGAGAGGATTAGCTTCTGGGGCAGCTGAGGTGCAGTCCCACCTAGTCCCTGTTGGCTCCCATTGTCTGTAGGAAACAAAATGGAGCAGCTCCTTCCCCTTCCATTCTTCCCTGACATTTGTGGGATGATGTCAAATAAACTCACAGTGTTTCTTTGTGTAGGCAATTTGGTTGTAGCACAGCGTGAGCTAGGAGGCCACCACAGATGGCTATTGCAGACGTTCCCTGGCCAGGAAAGGGATTAAGTAAAGCATTGGAGTGGCTGGGTTTGTTTTTCTTTAATTTAACACATTAGAACAAGTTCCTAATCCTTGAAGTGTTTGGAGGCAAGTGTTTTCTGGCAGCGTGGCCTGCATGGCTCTGGAAAGCAAGCTCAGAGCCTGCTCACACATCTGGCAAGCCCACATAGGAAGGAGTTGCCATCCAAGGCACTTGAGAAGTCTGCGAGGTTGAGAGAGGCACAGGCAGCTTGCCCATGTGGGAGCGGAGGTGTGTGATTTTGGTACCTAGCTCCCACTGGCTCAGCAGCATCCCGCTCCAAGGGCAGCTGTTGGCCACAAAAGCTTTCCCTTCAAAGCTTTCTTTCTGCTTCTGGGCAGCAGTGCCTGTTGGTGGAAATACCCAAGGCAGGGTAGGCAGCTTTGAACTGCATCTGATGATGCTGGCATGACCTGCAAAGGGACTGTCCTTGCCTTAGATTGCTCTGCAGTGCCAGTGCCCAGCTGGACCCTCTTCTGCAGGCTACCAGGGGCAACCATGGGGGCATGAAGGACCGTGTGTGATCCATAACCTTCAACATTGCTGTCTGCAGAGAGAGACCTGCTCTTCTGCCTTGTCCTCCTGGGAAGATTGAGTGGGACTTTAGCCCTATATGCACTGAAATCCTATCATGATGGGAGTTGTGATGCCATTTATTTTGGGAACGGCTTAAGCTGTGTGCTCATCCTCCAGCTGTGCTGTCTCATGTTCAGCAGCGATGTGAATTACTTGAAAAGTAAAAAGCTTGTTTCTTAGCTCCCCCTCCTTTCTTTTGCTTTCTCATGCGTTGGTATTTCTAAAGGATCAAGGCCCTGTTTTTCCTGCCAGCCCTTGCTTGTGTTTAGGGAGGGGTTTGGCAGGCACCACAGGGATTTTCCAGCACTTGGGCTCTTTTCAAAGGCCTATTTTCCATCAGTTTTGTTTATCCATTTCCTTCATTTTTTGCTCAGAGCACAATTAAAGATTCCTGGTAGAGTTCCTGAAGCAGAGGGGTTTAGCTGTTGATTTGCTATCAGAGACTTGAGGCATGACCAACGACTGCTCAGGCTATGCTTTTCTATGCGAAGCCAGGATTGCATCAAATGTCCACCCTTCTAGTTCCTTGTTCAGATAATCCATAGCACAGAGGATCATCCCCAGTTACAATGAGCAGCTTAGAGGGGGTTGGTGCAGCAGGCAGAAGTCCCAGTTCATGGTAAGGTAAATGGGTCGCCCCATTGCTCTCAAGGATCTGTTTTTACCTTAAATCATGCTGCTTTTGTTTATATCTTCTGCAGATTCCCGAAACAAAGCAACCTCCTGTCCCCAAGATCGAATCGCCAGAGGGATACTATGAGGAGGCTGAGCCATACGATGTCTCTGTAAATGGTATATCACAGCTGACTCTCTTGGGGGGTTCATGTGGGACATGGAGGACTTGATGTTTATGAGAATGAGTAAATGAAAGCACAGACATTTCTTACAGCTTGTAGGGGAAGTCTGTTTTCTGATACTGGTCACACCTGATATTAAAGATCTAATGCTAGTTGGAAAGAAAAGGCTACTAGATTACTGTAGAAATAAGTAGTATGTCTGGGCGAATATAACATCACTGTGAAACATTATAAACCATTGTGGGTTCTCTTTGTCTTGATGGTTTTCTAACAGACAGGCTGCAGCCAAATACAGGTTTCTGTTCAGGAGTGAGTGGTGGAGCCGTGGTGGCTTGCATTTGTATCCTGGTGCTCTAATTGTCCCTTTGGGGCTCAAAATCATGCCTCTGTTGGTCTGTTAGATGTCTTTATAATTGGCTATTTATTCAGCTCTGCTCGTGTGGCAGTTTGACCATCTGTAAACCTGATTAGAAAGCCACACTTCACATGAAGGGAGAGTGTGAGGGCTCCCTGTGCACACACTTGATTGCTGCCTGGGTTGACACCTCCTGGCAATGTCCTCAGCAGTGCCACAATTCCCATGGGATCCCTATGGGATTGCGAGCACTTTGGAAGCAGGCTGCTGCACACAGGCTGAGTTCGCAGATTCTCACGTTTTTAAGCAGTGTTCCTGCATCCTTCTTTTGGCAAACACTCTTAGTGAGAGGTTACCTTCCTCTGATCTGATAGCAGAGCTGATCTTGTCATCGCTTTATAATCCATTTAAAACCAAGGGAGACAGATTATATTGCTCTGCTGCAGAAACAGACCTCTGCTCATCAGCCTTGACTGCAGCAAGTGGGTTGTAATGTTTTTCTTCACACGGGGTATCCAGAGAAGCTGTGGCTGCCCCATCCCTGGCAGTGCTCAAGGCCAGGTTGGACAGGGCTAGGAGCAACCTGCTCTAGTGGAAGGTGTCCCTGCTCGTGGCAGGGGGCTGGAACTGGGTGAGCTTTAAGGTCCCTTCCCAACCTAAGCCGTTCCATGACATGAGTGGCATTGGCAAGCTGAACAAGGAGAGCCAAGGCAAGCAAAGAAGCGAGCATTAAGTGTAAAAGCTTTGGATTTAAACCCTTGGCTATTGAATCTGAGCTGCTTATGAGTCCTCACCAGTCCTAGTGTGCAGCATGAAGCTTTGAATCTCCCTGGGAGGGAGCCACGCAGGAGGATGAAGCCCTGCAGCACAGGTTGCTGCAGCCTTGTTCTCACAGGGAGTTTCCAGTTGCCTGCACTGTAAGATATGGAATTGTTTTTCCCTGCTGCACATTGGGAAAGTGGATAATGTGCTAAGAGCCATGGCATGTAAAGACATACACTGGATTAGCTGGAGTACAGCCAGGAATCCATGCAGGGAAACCCAGGTTATGTTATCCAGGCAGCTCCATAAACCCACATGGTGTTCAGAGCCTTGGCTGGCAGGAGTGATAAGCACACACCCAGCTTAAACCTCTGCTTTGCCTTGGTAACCTGCTGCTCTAAGATGCAAATCCACCCACCAGCCACTGAAATCCAGGCCAGTCAGATGCCTCAGGAGATCAGAGCCCCGCAAAAAGAGAAGAAAGCCATATCATGGGAGCACTGTCAAAATGAGAGTTCTGGGTGCCAAAGGGCAGCCTGTGGCTGCTATGAATAGCTGTTTTACTGAGCAGTATCACAGCTGTAAGGAGAGATAGGAGCCCATGAAGGGAGCAGAGATGGGACATGCAAACTCAAGCAGTCCCTCACCATCAAGGCTTGTGGCACCTTTGCCTCTTGTGACTTCTCAAGTACTGGGTTCCCTCTGCAAGCCCCAGTAGGTCCCTTCTTCTACACAAAACACTTGGTGTGCTATAATGCTGATGGTTTTTAAGTTGGTTTGAGTGAGAAGGCAGGCAGCATCATGTCATTGAGAACCTCTGTGCTGTTTGGCAACCTCCTGTTTGAGATGGTGCCTTGAGGTGAGTGAGAATAAGCAGGAAGGAAAGATGTGGAGCAGCAGGTATGTGGCAGGAGGAGGATGCAGGGGCTCGAGAGAGGGTGAAGGCATGCTGTGGAGAAGGGAGGTTGGGCATTGGTGCTGGGGGTCTGCTAGTACACTGGTTTGCCTTGAGATCAGGCTTCAAATCCCATGGCACATGGGCAAACCTTCAGGTCTTGGTCCTGCCTATTGGTTCAGCAAGTACAAAACTGGGCTCCTCATCCCTTTTCCCCACCTTGCTTTGTAGAATCATAGAGTGGTTTGGGTTGGATGGATTTTAGAGATTATCCAGTTCCAACCCCTGGCCATGGGCAGGGGCACCTTCCACTAGAGCAGTTTGCTCCAAGCCCCATTCAACCTGGTCTTGAACACTGCCAGAGATGGGGTAGCCGCAGCTTCTCTGGGCACCCTGTTCTATTATTTCACCAGATGGCAATAGCACCCTGTACCTGTCCTATGTGGAGTGATGCTCATTGCCTGCAATTGCCTTAAGACCTTAGTGTAACTGTTGTGGCTAAAGAGCATTATGGACATACATGCGTTTACTGTAACTAAAGATGCTACAGCCTCACCCGTCTGTGCTCACCCCCTGTCCCCACTGGATAGCTGGGTAGGGAAGGGGCTGGAGCTCCAGGGAGCTGCTGGTTATGTTTCTGACAGAATTACACACAAGCCTTGGAAGACACCCATGTGTCTCCAAACAAATGGGCGTAGTGAAACCAAACAAAAATAGGAACACCACTAAAATTAGCGGGTGTACTGCCAAGAAAGGACATCAAAGCAGGCCTCCAGATGGGCTGAGGAGATAGAGGATCTGTGCAGCGTCAGAGCTGGGACTGCAAGGAACTATAGCAAATCATGGGTGAACGAATTAAAACAAAGCAGAAGGATGAGACCGCTGGGTCTCAGGGTCCGTCTTTCATCAGCAGGATTCCCACCCCTCTGCTGGGGATGCCTCTGCCTTTCATTTTACAGCATGTGCTGCTGCTTTTTCCCTTTCCTCCTGGTCTGAGATGTGTTAAACTGTTATCATCCTCCTCTGCCTTTGCATAATTGGAGGGTGTGATAAGAAATGGAACGAAAAAGCAAGGGGCAGCGTGACTGCCAACTGAGCAATCATTGTTCCAGCTGAAGCAGCTCATCTGCCCTGGCTGATTTTAATTGCAATGATTCTGTTTGAAAGGGAATTGCCTTGTTTGAGGGGATGGGTTGGAAACATCCCTGTCTGAAGTCTCACTGTATGGTGCGCTCCCCTATCCACATCAGGGATGGGGCAGCTTCTGCAGCTGAGGGGGGATCATGGGGCTGAGCTGGACTGACCTTGTTCTCTCTTTGTCTTTCTCCCTTTGTCTCCTTTTCTCTTTCCCTTTGACTGTGCAGGTCTTTTTGGTAGGCTTGCTGCGGCTGGACCCAGGCCAGGGTTGCAGGTTACTGAGGGCGTTATTTATGCCACAATAACAATGGGTACGGCATGCTTTCCCAACCTGAAGTGCCTTTCAAAGAACCAAACAAGCAAACAAAAACAAACCTCAAAACCCCCTCAGTTTTCACAAAGATGGTCAGGTGGCTCCACTTGGCTTTGTCCATTACCCATGGCCATGTGTAACCACCTCTCCCCTCTCTCTGCCTGTGCTGGAAATTCACAAGGTGGTATTTCTTTGTCTTTCCCCATGCTTAAGGTGACAGTGAAGAGACAGTCTCTAGCCTTTATCACCCTGGTTCTGGTCACTGATGTGGAGCTGATAGGTGGTAGCACTGGCTGTATTGATAAGCCACTTTCAGTGAATGTTGAAGATGCTCTGATTGGGCAGAGGCAGCTCTGGTGATGGTGGGAGCATCATGGCCATAGGAAGACAAACTGAAAAGCAGAGGTGGATTAAAGATATCCAAGAATATGGCTGATACTGATGCCATGGCAATGAGAGGGTAAAACTGTGGTCTTAGTTGAAACTGCCAGTAGGTGGAAATGGAGACATTGTACTGAGGTACATACTGCCTGAGCTGTATGACTTGGGATTGAGTGATGCTCAGTAGTGACAACAGTGCTGTCTCAAGTCACCCAAGCAAGGTTTGTCCCTGTTTACCAACTATACTGTCTGGGAAACACCTTTGCATCATGCGGCCATAGTGGTGTCACCAGGAAAGCAATGGCTGTAGTTCTTCAAGTAAAGAAGAGCTCATCTCATGAGGCGCTTGTAGTTGTGGTTGATGCAGAAAACAACAGCCAGGGATCCTGCTGAAAGCATAGAAGAAAAGTATTATTGCCCTAGGAGAAAGGTGGCAGCAGATACACCCAGGGGGCATATTGCTAACTGCCCCATGTTGATAAGGAGAGAGGTTTAGAAGATGAGGTTCCCTTAGGCATCCTTGCTGATGCATAAGGAAGGTCCCTAGCAGTGCAGAGGTTTGGCTTCTTGGTATGTGTAAGGATGAGAAACCTCAACACTTTTACTCCACCTGAATTTCTGCCCAGGGTGCTTGTGGACAAGGTCTGCATGGTGATAGTGCACTGGGGTAATGTTTTCCCATGAAAGATGGACAGTCCAATACACTGAGGGTGTGGAGATGGTGAGCCAGTGGTGTGTTGTCAGCACCCCTCAGAGACTTTGAAAGGGGCTATTTGCTTTTTAATAAGCTTGTTTAATTGGTGCAGCTTTGATCACTTGAGGGATGTTATAGAGTGCGATTTCACTGTAGGTAAGGCTGTAGCTTTGTTACTGCATCTCAGTTCCCTTTATCTTAAGAACAAGTAAACCCAACTGAAGAAATGTTCTTCAGTGAAGCTCCAAATGCTTTTTTCTCTTTCCTGGCTGCTTTTGCTCTTTTTAATTTGCACCAGTCTGATAATGTGACTTTTATGTAGATAGTAAGAGTTAATGAGAGTCAAACCTATATACATTCTGGTGAGAGAAACTTAATAATGTTCCACTAAGCTGTTTGATAGGACAAGAATGCAAAACAAGATGCTGCCCAGTTCTCACCATGTTGCTACGCGAGCTTATTTTGTGAATAAGAGCCATACTGTAAAGCCCAGCAGGGCGTTGCAAATTCCCCTGTGGTCAGTGGAAACACTTTCATTGTTTCTGATGGGTTTGGTGCCAATAACCAACTATTCCTAGCAGCTGAAAACTCCAGCACCCTACAGTGTATTAGAGCTGGGTATTGAAAATCCCAACACATCTTAATAACATAGCAATCCATTTAGGAATGAATATAAAATATGTGATTACTTTTATTTGCTGCTGCAGCAGTGTATTCCTTCAAAGCCCCTTGCTGCCCTTTAGATGTTGAGTAGAGAGAGACCTGTTAGCCCAGAGAGGGAAGTGGAATGACAAATCAAATGCAATAGATCATTGCTTGCTGCATGGCCTTGCAAATATCATTTTTACTTCTGACATTCAGAGGACAAGGGCTGATTGTAGCCTGCTGTTGCCTTAAAAACTGTGAGTGTTTGGCTTGAAGTGGGAAGTAGGAAAAGCATCTTTGATGGCGGGGGAAAGCAGCAAACATCGGGAATGTTCTTGAATTTGTGGGCAACTGAGAAGTGTCTTTTGAGTGTTTCCTATGAGGCACAAAACATTGCAATGGAATCAATATTGGGCTAGAAAGAAAAAAGGATCTATGAGGGTTATTATCCTATCCATTATCCTCGTGTAGGAGAGCCTCAAAAGACACATCCCTGCACTGGAAGCTTTTGCATGTGTGAGCATGGCTGAGGCAAGCAATAAGTTCAGAGTTGTCCTAGAAATGCATTTAATGACAGAGCCTTGCTTTTGTTATAGAAGATGGTGAAGCTGTTAGTAGCTCCTATGAATCTTATGATGAAGAGGAGAGCAGCAAAGGCAAGTCAGCAACCCACCAGTGGCCATCCACAGAGGCCACCATTGAGCTGATGAAGGATGCCCGCATCTGTGCATTCCTGTGGAGGAAGAAGTGGCTGGGACAGTGGGCAAAACAGCTGTGTGTTATCAAGGACACCAGGCTGCTGGTGAGTAGATCCTCTAGTCTATGCCTATAGCAACCTATTTTCATGAGCTCAGGAGGGAAATGGCACCTCAGGGCATGCTAACTAGCTGGTGAAACCAAAGAACTTCTAGAAGGCCTGCTTCAAAACCATGTCCCAGAGATTTGGGTGTATCAGTCCATTTTAAGAAGGGATGTGTGCATGGGGCTGCTGAGGGGAACACAAGGTCACATTTACAACCAAAATCCCAAACTCCCAAAGAGGTGCTTTTCTGGGGAAACTTTTTGAGGTGGTTAAGGAGAAGGGATGTTTATCCCACTGGCTAACCACATACTTGACCCTCTAGGAGTGTCTGCAAGAGGTACTTCCGACTATATATGCATGTACATAGATGTGTGTGTATCTCTGTACACATAGAGATGTCCTCTGTGTAGACATCGCAGCTTT
Organism: Poicephalus gulielmi; assembly: GCA_026283885.1. NCBI lineage: Eukaryota > Metazoa > Chordata > Aves > Psittaciformes > Psittacidae > Poicephalus > Poicephalus gulielmi. Next base: position 24,008 of record JANEXQ010038394.1, on the reverse strand, counting down.
GTAGGATCTATAGGACGTTCCTGTGTTCAGCAAACTTAATTTGTGTTTTTGCTCTGAGCTGCTTCTTGGGTTGAGTTCCATTGGTGGGTGAGAGGGATGACAACTCCTCAGCCTCCTACCTGCTCCCCCTCTTCCTTCCCCAGTGCTACAAGAGCTCTAAAGACCACAGCCCTCAGCTGGATGTGAATTTGCTGGGCTGCACTGTCATTCACAAGGAAAAGCAAGTGAGGAAGAAAGAACACAAGCTGAAGATCATCCCTATGAACGCAGACGTCATTGTGCTGGGGCTGCAGAGTAAAGACCAGGCAGAGCAGTGGCTCAGGGTCAGTGGCGCCTTCCATGCTCCCACCCTGGCTTTGCTGGGAGACTGTATCTTATCTCGGTCTTGTCCTTGTGTGCTCTGGCTCCCTTTCTCCCCGCAAGCCTGTATACAAACACAGGCATTATTTCCATGTCCTGGGATAGCTTCTTCCTGCAGCTCCTGCTGCCTTCTGTGTGCAAGAGGCTGTGGAGGGACCTCCCAGCCCAGCTGCTGGAGCAGGGATGTCTGGGGTGGGTGCCCAGTATGAATTGGCTGAGGACAGGGGGAGATACGGCCCTTTCCCTCAGACAGCAGCAGAAGGAGCCTGGGGCTGCAAGGCGCCAGGGCTGCAGCTGCTGGCAGTCTCTTCCCACTGACTTGGATCCATCAGTTTCTGCTGGCTGCCTGCTGCAACACCAGGAAAATCCCCAGGGTTGCCAGCAATACAAACTGTGGGTCTCTCAGGCTGCTCTGGTTCTGCCTGTCCTGAGTGGGGAACAAGCATTGACCCAATACTGCAGCTGTCTCACAGGCTATGGCTTGCTTTTCCGCACAGGTAATCCAGGAGACCAGCGGTCTGCTGTGTGAAGGAGGCAGTGAAGGCAACCAGTACATCCCAGATTCGCAGAGGCTCTGTTACCCGAAGGTATGCCTGGTTTTTACAGAGGGAATTGGCGCTTCAGCTTTTCCATCTGTTCCTTTATTCATAGAATCATAGAATGGTTGGGTTGGAGAGGACCTTAAGGTCACCCAGTTCCAACCCCCTGCCATAAATAATAGTTGAAGGTGTAAGTAATTTTATTTGAGCAAAGACTGATATGGGTGTAACCAAACCCCTGCTCTGCTGAAAAAGTTATTGGAGCTATAGTAATTTTTCTTTGCAGCCTTTTGTTACCAAATCTCACCCCAAAACTGACTCAGCAATGGGCTCTATTCTGATCAAGGCAGCAGCCACTATCTCATCCAGCAGGACAACTGTACTCCCAAAGAGCTTTGGAAGGGACATAGACCTTTGGATGCAAGCACTTGGGCCAGTCTTAGTCCAAGTTTAGGTGACATTCTTTGGGGGGGTGCAGCTTCTTCCAAAACATTGGGAGGTGAAAGAAACCTTCTCAAGTCTCTGGTGGACACCCAAAATGGACCTATTTGTGTACCTGGCCAGTTCCTCTGCCTGTGCCCTCTTATGGGGACTGGAAGATGTCCCCACCAGCCAGTCTGCGGGACAGGATACCATAGGGGAACACTGGTGGTGTCACTGTGTCACCTTAGAGGTGAGCCCAGCCAGGGCAGTTCATGTGCTGGAGGATGGGATCAGAAACAATAGGAAGGGCACAGAGCGAGTGGAGAGATGGGGCATGTCTGTGTGAAAGCATCTGCTCTGGAGAGGGGGGAAAAGGCACTCGCAGTGGGTGCTGGCTGGAGGGAAGGGTCACGTCCATCTGTGGAGCCTGTGTCTGGTGCTGTTGGCAGGTGGAGGTGTCTGAAAGGTACTCTGCAGCCTCTGAGAGCGGGAGCAGCACCGATGGACACCCGGAGACAGCCGAGACAAAAGACGGTAAAACCTCACCCTGGGAACAGCAGGGAAACGGGGATCACTGTCCCTGCATGCAGCGAGGGTTTCATGTTGGCCACCACCACCTCCAACTGACCTGATGCAGGGTGAAAGCTGTGTGTGAATTCTCTGCCTGTCCGTTTGATTCCAGTTCATTATTTTCCATAATGCAGTGACAGATGTTGGGATTTCTCAGTACTTACAGAGTTAGGATAGGGCTGGAGAAACCTGGGCATGATTCCTGCTCTACCACAGAGATGTTGCATGGCTCTGGGCAAGTCAATCTGGGACAGTTGGAGGTGGCATAAATGCAGCCTAAGTGACATTCCTCAGAGATGTCTGCAGAGCAACTTGGAGTGTGAAATGCTGAGCTGTCTCCAGTGGGAGAGTTACACCTTCATGCTAGGGCATCTGGCTTTGGGCATTCATCTATATTCCCCTCCTGTAAGATAGGGCAGGTAAGTACATTGAAAGAGGGGATGCTCTATTAGAAGGACGGTGGGACCATCTATGTATATGAGGGATAGAGGAAGATAAATCCATGCTAGGGGCTCAACTGGAGTCACTGAACAAATGGAACTTGGCTGCTGAGTCCCTTTACACTAGGAATTCATCATTTTGTTAGAGTACGGGGAAGGAAAATCTGGACTAAAACCATCCAACTTGATTTCTCACTGTGAATACCTGATGATTACGCAGCTATATTCATGCGCTGACTGATATGCTTGGTAGGAGAATGCTGAAGAGGCTCTTTGGGCATAAGCTCTCACCCTCCCCACCTTAAGTCCCTCGTTTTAGTTCCATTCTTTGTAGTATCAGAAAGTGAAGGGAGGTTGGCACCTGCACAGCAAGACCTGTGCAAACAGCCTTTATGCAGTGACTGGTGTTTGGTCAGAACTAACTCAAGTTTAAAGCAATATAGATTAAGTATCTTCAGCAAATCACTACGGGATTACTGGTGCCATCTTGCTCATCGTCTCCCTGGACTTTGGACTAGCAGGGGCAGCAGGCTGTGTGTATGGCTGTGGGTTAGGAAAGCTACACAAATGTCTCTCTTTCCTTTTCTTTCCTGGCAGTTAAAAAGAAGGGCACATCCGGCCTGAAACTGAGCAACCTGATGAACCTCGGGAGGAAGAAATCCAGCTCCCTGGATAGCCCAGAGAGATCCCTGGAGACTTCAAGTAAGTGGCAGCATGAGCTCCCCTGCATGGATTTGTCTCAGTGTTGGATCTCAGTGTGCAGGGCAGGATGAGCACCAGGCATCCTTCTCCTCAAACACACAGTTGCCAGGCTGTCCTGAGGCGAAGAGGCCACAGTCTGCTTGGTCTGTGCCAGTAAATCCATGCAGGTTGTGGTACCTCTTACACATTAAGGTGACTGAGTGGCTTACAAGGGGGACAGTAGCTTGCAGGGTGACCCAAAAGGAAGGGCAGATAATGCCAGATGTGCATGCAGAAGGCGTCTGTGCTGCTCATCCTGGGCATTAGCCCAGGGTGTAGGGGTCAGCGGGGAGAGAGTTGTGTGGGTCAGCTTTTATGCACCATCTGGGACCAACTTTGTCTAACCCTCTGCGGCCAATTTGCTGCTCCAAACCTAACCTGATTTTCAAAGGTCTCACTTTGAACAGATTTTGCCCTTTTCATCCTGTTTTGTATGGACAGGACAGCTTGTGCTTTTTGCTCTTTGTCATTGTCGGTGGCTTTGTGTTGTGTGGTGATCTCAGAACTTACCCATCAGACATCCTCATGCATACAGTGAGTTTGGATTCCCTCTCCTCTTGGGGTAGATGTGCTTAAGTAACCCGTGCTTGCTTGCAGGTTACCTGAATGTGCTAGTGAACAGCCAGTGGAAGTCCCGTTGGTGCCAGATAAAAGATGGTCACCTCCATTTCTACCAGGACAAGAACCGGAGCAAATTGGCTCAGCAGCCCCTGAGCCTGGCAGGTTGTGATATTATCCCAGAGCCAAGCCCTGATCATCTCTACTCCTTCCGCATCCTGCACAACGGGGAAGAGCGGGTCATTCTGGAGGTAGGGTGTATATCTCCAAGACATTTCTGCTTTAAGCTGTCAGCGTGGGTGTCTCAGGAGGCCTAAATGCTGATGAGGTCCTTCAGAGGAACCCTCAGTCCAGGAAAACAGAAACTGAAGAGAGGGACTTTGGTTCATCTGCCTGTGGTCACCTAGAAGGTGTCCCACCTAGCTGGCAATCCAGGCTGTGTCTGATGCTGGTGCCTCCAGAGGACCATTCAGCCTTCATCTTAGGCACTCATCTTAGGATGGGATGAAGGGTCCTCTAGAGATGCCCATCTCTCTCCACTGACTATAGGATAACCTTGTATGATGACTAACTTATATGGGATGTATTTCAGATAGCTAATGTTAGATGAAAGGAATGCCACTCTAGGAATTTAAGTCTGTGGTTAGGAGGAACAGAAAACTTCACCTTCTGCAAACATGGAGTCCTAAAGCCATGGATTGTGCATCCCAAGTGAACTTATCAGAGATCTGCCCCTGAAAGTGCAAGTGAATTCATCTCCATCTGTTACTTTCCTTTGCCTGCATCCAGGACTGTTTATCTCTAATCTTAGTTCTCTGTGACGACAGCATGATTATAGCAGGAGGTGGACAATGTGAGCCATTTCCTGTATTTTTCCAGTGGGTGGAATATTTATAGCTAAACAACTGACTTCAAGGGCCTGCCATGAAGTTCGAAGGTGTTTTTGTTTAGCTTCTGGTTCAGGGTATGTCTGTGTCTAAGGAATCTTGCCTAATTACAGGTGTGAAGAAGAGGTGCTGGGAAAGTTCACGTTTTGTGAATGGAAGTATGTGTATTTTGTACAGGCTGGCTGGCTTCCCAGCGACTCGAGTTCCTGCTAAATAAAACAGATTGGAAGCTTAAAATACACTTTCCAGTTTGGGATTCACTTGCCCTGAATTTCACTTTGTGTTTACTGCTCTCTTTAAATCAAAGCAAAAGATGGCTGCATCTTCTCGCTTCAGGTGGAAATCTCTCGCTACCAGAAGTACATGTGGCTATTTGCTATAGCTGGCTGCAAGGCACCATATTTAACTCTTCATTATGCAAAATATCAGGGTGTTCATTTAATACTGATCATGTTAAAGTGGGGGGCTGTCTTTGATGGTCTCTGATCCTGCTTTAAACTCCTCCCTTCCCCTCTTTCCTCTCAGCGCTGGAAGGGGTTTGGGCTCTGCCCTAAGGAACTCACAGGCTTCCTTGCGCGCTCCGGTCTCCTTGAATGTCTGTGTTTGGCAATCCCGTTGCTGCACTCTGCTGGTGCAAAATAAACCCCGCATGCTTTCCCTGCCAAAGCCAGCTCCGTGCCAACATCTCCAACCCCAGAGGCTGCTCTTACTCCTGTAAGCAGCTGAGTTGATCACCATCGAAAAGAAAATGCAGGTTGACTAGAGTTAATCAAAGAGCTGCGTTCATACATGCTCCAAATTTACACATCAGTCCATACACAGGGGGGTACTTCTTTCTTCTTTCAATGAAGCCTCAGGTTTAATATATATAGCCGGCACTTCATCTTTCCCCTTGCAAGCCCAGCATACTTCCCTTTGCAGGGCTAAGCAGCATTAGCCTTGGGAGTGAGGAGAAACTGCTATTGCAACCTGTACTGTCTGATCTCCCCATAGGCCAAGTCCTCGGAGGAAATGGGTCACTGGCTGGGCCTCCTCTTGTCAGAGTCAGGTTCGAAAACAGACCCAGAGGAATTCACCTACGATTACGTGGATGCTGACAGGGTTTCCTGCATTGTGAGCGCCGCAAAGAACTCCTTCTTGTACGTCAGTGGGAATGGGGATGCCGGTAGAGGGAAAGCAACTGGAGCAAGCATCCCTCTGCTTGTGGGAGGGTGGCTGCCTCCCACATGGGAAGGGGTAGTAAATTCAAAGCTCGGTCACTGTCTTTGGAAGCTCAGTGAGCGACAGGACAGCACTTGTCTCACCATGGCACATCTAACCTGAGCTGCAGCTTGCCATAGGGCTAGGGCACATGCCTAGGTGGTTCTTGCAAAGGCAGGTTGGTGGGGTGGGCTTGGATGATGGACCTGATCTAGTTGAAGATGTTCCTGCTCATTGAAGAGGGGTTGGATTAGACAAGTTTTGAAGGTCCCTTCCAACCCAAACCATTCTATGATTCTATGTGAGGCCATGGGCACCCAGCCATGTGGTTCACTGTGCCACTGGGACAGGGCTGTAGTGCTGCTGCAGTGCTGTGCCTGAAGGTGGGTGAGAAAGAGCCAAGAGGAAATGTGACAGCAGCAGTGCTCACATTACTGCATAGCTCTGCCTTCTCATCTTCTGCATCTGACCACGCAGCCCTGTCCAGACCCCAGGACCGCTATGCTCAGATGCCCCAATATGCAGCACAACCTGGCCATGCAGCACAGCCTGATGGGGTGTCCTGCTTCTTGTTCACAGCTTAATGCAGAGGAAGTACTCTGAGCCCAATGCCTATATTGACAACCTCCCAAAGGGCAAGGTGCAGCAGGAGGAGCTGTACGATGATGTGGATCTGCCAGACCTGCCTGTGGTAAGAGGCATCATCACCCAATGCTGCGCCATGGGCAAACATCTGGCCATGGAGGAGTCTCCAGCAGTGAAGGGGGAGGGTTTTCCAACAGCAGCAAAGGGGATTCCCTGGCCCTGGGGAAATCCAAGCTTTTGCAATGGGGCAAAGTGAGTTCTGGAGAAGAGGCACTAAAGAATGAGAGAGAAATTTCCAGCAGGGTGCTATTCTCAGGCAGATGGCATAAAATCCCAGTTTCCATCAGCAAACAGCATGGATTATATGGTGATTGACAGCAGTTGTTTGGAGCCTGGTCTATCCAAATTCCTTTTGATGCCTGTAAGAACAAGCCCTGTGTAAGGACAAGAAAGATAGGCCATGCTGGGGATGGGACTCTTATCCAAGGAAAGAATCTGACAGGGATTGCTAGATGTACAGCAGTGTGAGGTCCTTGGATGGGGCTGCTGGTACCATTGGAAAAGAGCTGTTGAAGGAGAGCAGGAAGAACCTTTCCTTCAGTACCCCTAAAAGCCCTGTATGGAAGGGCATAGAGGATGAGTTTTTGATTCCTCTAAGGTTTATGGAAAAATACTCCAGGTTGCCTGAGATACTACTGCTTTGCACCGAGATGTTTCCTATACTGCTGGCTGCAGCAGATGGTCCTATTTCAGGGAAACATTCTCCTTTTGCAGGAAGAAGTACCCAAGAATGAGAGCAAAGCGGAGGGGGACCAAGACAGAGTATACCTGGATCTCACCCCAGTGAAGTCCTTCCTGCACTGTGCTGGCAAGATGTCATGCCAGCCTTCACCCCTCAGCTCACCATCTTTAGAAAGGGCTGCCAACAAGGCTGCAGCAGAGAGCACAGCCGAGCCAGCCCTTGTGCCTAAGGAAGCTGAGCCCTGTAGTAAGGAGACGGAGACCTCAGAGCAGGTACTGTCCTGGACTGTGGTGTGGTGCAGGCTTAACCAGTGAGCCAGGTACCCCACCATATCATCCCACTTCATTTCTCCCCCCCCAGACACAGCCAGAGAAACCAGAGCCTGACGAGGCGCTGCCACGGATGCCTGCTGTTAAGATCCAGACACAGCAGCAGAACATCGCCTTCCCCCAGCCGGCCCCCGAGGTGCCACTGTGCCCAGGGATAGCGAGCAGCCCGCAGCTGGTACCCGCACACCGGCCCAAGATGCCGCTGCCGGGTGAGTGGGTGACACTGGGGCAGCAGAGGCTTGGAGGGAGGTGATGCTCTGAGTGTGGGTTTTGCCCTGTGATTCCCTTAATGCTGCTATACAGCAGCTTTAAAAGGGGATGATGGGTCTCCTGGTTGGTGACTTCCCAGTCGCCTTCATTTTGTTTCTGAGCACCTAAGAAAGCTTTCCTTCCTGATTTTCCCCCTTGTTTTGGTGGGTTGTGTTTGCAGCATCAGCAGTGGAAACCAAGCTGGGCAAGAACAGGACAGAAGTGGAGGTGAAGCGGTTTACAGAGGAGAAGGAGCGGCTGGAGAAGGAAAAGGATGAAATCCGTGCTCAGCTCACCCAGCTGCGCAAGGAGAGGCGGGAGCTGAAGGAAATGCTTGGGGGTAACACAGGTAGAGCTGGGCAAGGGGTGATGTGTGGAGAGGGGCATATGGGGATAGGACAAGGGGGAATGGGTTTGAACTGACAGAGGGGAGATTTAGATTGGATATTAGGAATAAATTCTTGCCTGTGAGGGTGATGAGGTGCTTGCACAGGTTGTCCAGAGAATATAAAGAAATACAAGGAAAACATACAGGACATGCCCCCTTCATGAGCTCCCAAAGTTCCCAGCCAGCACCAAGTTACTCCTCTCTCCCTTCACAGACAAGAGCCTGGAGCAGCGGCTGAAGGAGATAGATGAGGAGTGCAAAAGGAAGGAGAGCCGGAGGGTGGACCTGGAACTGAGCCTGGTGGAAGTGAAGGAGAACCTGAAGAAGGCTGAGTCTGGCCCTGTGACACTGGGCACTGCGGTGGATACCACACACCTGGAGAACGCAGCCCCCCGGGTATGTGGGGGCTACCCCTGGGATGTGAGGTGGCTTTCCAGCAGCCAGGCAGTCCCATTGCCTCAGCCTGCTTAATAACATAATCATTAATAACAGCATTAAATTATTATTATATGTAATCCTATATAAAAGTCTAGATTATATCTTATCTAAGTATTAAGGCTGAAAAGCCAGAAACACAGCGCTGCACCAGCCACCAAGAAAGAGAAAAAATGACTGCTACTGCTGAACCCATGACAGTGAACTATTAGCTATGTGTAGACATAAAATAGTAGTATAATAGCATAATGAGGTAACAGCAGTGATGGGGAGGTGAAAGGGGGCTGGGGCTCAAGAAAGCAGTTGTATTTCCACATGAGACTTTGAACAACACCCTCCTGGGCCACGCAGGTTTGGACCCAGCTCCTTCTGTGCTCAGCTGAGCCACAGGGTGGTTTTGAGGGAGATGCAGGCAGCTAAGTTCCTTCTTGGGAACTTGGTTCCTATGCGACGGAGATGGCCAGCGCCTGAGCCATGCTTTTTATCTGTGCTTGAGTCTTTAACACCTAAACACACCACACACGTGTTGGTATTTTGAAATTGGGATGTCACTGAAAAACATGTTCCTCAGTGCAAGCGGGATGTGACTGTGAGGAGGAGACGGTGAGGAAAGGCAGCAATCTCTCTTGGTAAGCTGAAGTCATCACCCTTCTGTTCTTTTTATTGTAGATTCAGGCAAAAAGTGCCAGTCCAGCAAGCAGCACAGACAACTCACCAGTCAATTCAGCAACGGCTTTAAAAAACAGGCCTTTATCCGTCATGGTGACAGGGAAGGGAACAGTCCTACAGAAAGCTAAGGTACGTGCTAATTTGTACAAGCCACTGCTTTTACCTCCTGGCAGTGGTGGGATGGGGTGGTGGGGTGTCTCACCCCTGACCAAGCACCACTTGCAACCTGGTTTTCCTCTGGTCTTTTCACCTGGGTTTGCCTTAGCTGTGATTTAAATGAATAAATGTGCGTATTGCTTATAACAGAGAGACAGCCCTGACCTATTCTGCAGCCAGAACCACTTGGGTTGACCATGCACATTACAACTATTGTGGCTTTCCAGATCTGCCTTTTGACTAATTTGCCTTTATCCCTTGACAGGAATGGGAGAAGAAGGGAGCTAGTTAGAAGCACGTCTTTTTAGATGGACTAAAGACTGGAATTGCCCATTCCTGGCCCAAGGGGATTCAATCATCTATAGGTGGAGGTTGAGTTATGCAACACAACCACACACCAAGCGCCTCCTCCACATCACACCAACTGCTCAGCGCAGCAACGGAGCCAACTGCTGCCGATATGAGTTACCCCAAATGATCTTGCTCTTTCCAGACAAGTCCCAATCACGTAGCTAAAATAATAACAACCAGTGGCAATCCTTGCATCAAGTTCCTAACCCAGTTGATGTATACAAGAATGTTACTGTACATAGGGGTGTTCTGTGTATTTCTACTCTGAAGGTTTATCACTGAGTTATTAAGGTTTCTATGTTAGTGACAGTAGTGGGTTCAGAAGGGGCCTCTGCTATTCTTTATACCCTGGTGGTTTTCAACCTGTCGTGACAAACTGCAGTCAGCTAAAGCCTCCTGTCTTGCTGCCAGTCATCACTCAGCTGCATTTCATCCAGCCTTCAGTCAATGGCAATACCCACACCTGGGTGATGCTCAAGACATCAATGAGAAGCACACAGCAACCTGTCCAGTGGATTCCTAGTTGGTGTCCTGATTCACCCCAGCATGTGTTCACTCCTACCAGCCTGCTCCAGCTTTGCCAGAGTATCAAGGAAGATCCCTGCTCACCTTCTCATGCTGTAAGATATGGTATAGACTGGTGGCACCAAGAGCT
>JANEXQ010038394.1:2600-13631 GCA_026283885.1 Poicephalus gulielmi | reverse complement strand
TCAAAGGCCCAGGCCTACTCAGCTGTTGTATGGAAAGCTGGATCCCAGTGCATCTATCCCTCAGGGCTTGCCCTTTCCCAGGGGAGGGGAGGTAAAGGTGTTCTGCCCCAGCTATGAGCACCACTTTGTTGATGCTCTCTGGTCTCCACAGCGCCACAGACGTACAATCTGCTCTTGAAGACATGGGCATGTCTTCAGGAGCTCCTCCAAACAGACAGGGCTGACCAGCCTGACCTGTTCGGCTCCAGGGGTGGGCTGCTGGCCATATTGGTGCTGTCACCCTGATTTCCAGATTATTTAACTTAATATAGCCTTTGGGCCCTGGCCCACAAATCTCACCCATCTCTGCCCTGGCCAAGGTTTCTAATGAAAGATGTTGGACATTTGGGACTGCTAAACTTAGAGACATTGGAAGTTGAAGGCGAGTAGAGGGGCTGTCAGAAATCCATGCACCCTTTCCTCTCTCTAACCTGCTATCAGTGTGATAGCCTGGGGACACCTCTTGATGTCTCCTTTGATGGCTCTTCAGTCCCGGAGCCCAGACTCAGTGCTTGGGTGCTGGGGTTGAAGCTGTTTTCTAACCATGCAAAGCTAAAGCAACACCAGTACCCACCAGTACCCGGGCTGGGTTGCTCCGGGGTCCTGCAGCTACACTGGCAAGCAGCACCCAGAGCTAGGGTAAAGACAGATAGGCAAAGGGCTGTACCTTCCTAAGCCTTGAAAACCTTTGACAGGCCCAGGATCACTTCTGAAGGGATATGCTCCTTCTTCACACAAAGGCCCAACAGCCCAGAGGGTCTGCAGGGCAGTGACCCTAAGCTGGTGGTGGCACTAGGTTGAGTGAGGATGTGCTGACCAGGGCCTCTGGGCTTGCTTGCTGCTGCCATGGGGCTGGGGTGCAATGAAGCACTTGGTCAGCGTATCCTGGAGGCAATATGTGTAACCTTACTGCTATTTCTCCTTTGAACTCTCTGCTGTGGTGCAGATGGAGGAATGGCTAATCCCAGGCCTCAGAGCAGTACATCGGTCACCCTTGCCCCTGTGCAAGGTTTGCACGTAAGAAAAACTCATGCAAATGAACCACTGAACCTTCTAGTTCAGGACCCAGGGGGTTTTCCTCTCCAAAGCACAGATGGAGGCCATGGACACCATGAAGCTTTTGTTTTGACCCATGATGAGCTGGCAGGAGACCTCTCTACACCCTAAGTATCTATGTAGTACCATGCCCTCACCATCCACCCCGCTGTCATCCTCCAGAAGTTGTCCAGACATTTCACAGTGGTACTGAGACAGCGATGGATGAAAGCAGCTCTGCTTTCCCCACCACAACCCAGGCAGCATCAGTGGTCCTGCTGGGATATCTCCATTAGAGGAAGTAAACATAGGCAAGTTCTGAGCAGCACACATTCCCCAGACAAGAAACATAAAACAATTCCTCTGCGTCCCCATTGTTTTCCTAACTCAAGGCATTTCCTTTGTTGTAACTGTGACCTATAAAGTGGCGCTTTAGAGGGTTTTATAATAAAAGGATGAGTATATTATGTTAGCAGTGGTTTTTCTTCATCGTGTGGCTTGTTCTTGCACTATTTTCCAGCACAGCTCAAGTACAAAACCCCCACAACACTGCTGGTTACTACAAAGTTCCTTAACTACGCAGTCTGTAGCTGCACTGGACTATATCCTAAACAATTTAGTCATCTATAGCGGCTACGCCGTCAACAAAAAGCATTTTCGGACAGCCAACTCTCTGCAAAATAGCAATAACCGTGACAATTGGCATGAATACATGTTAAAGGCTCCTGCCCGTATCTCCATAGCGCAGTTCTCTTGCTTAAAACCAGCGGAGAAAATTGCATCTGCTACCTTCCTCCGGCCACTAGATAGCAACTGTGTGCAAGGCTTAGCCCCTGCTGCTGCCACTGAAGGGAAAACCAGGATGGGGTTTAGACGGAAAGGAAGGAAGAGCGTGATTTAAGTGGCTGAAGGCCGGTCTTTGCAGAGCGGCCACCGAGCCAGACACTTCTGTAACATACCCGGCTGTACCACTCCCACAGAAAGGTGTCCTAGCTATGGCACAAAGTCCTGCTCCCCTGCCTCTCCTAGCCCAGTTGCTGACACAAGCCTGCCAACATGCCCATTAGTGTCCTGCCAGCCTCCAAGCCTGGGATTCCCGAAAGAACATCTCGATTTGGGGTTGCTGTTTCTGTGAGCTGAGGGGGAAACTGCAGTCAATTCTGTCCTTCCCCAGCAGCGCTGCATCATTCACGGGCGCTTCGTAACATCTCTACTATCTCTGGTTGTCCCCAGCATAAAGCTGCCTTTAGATGGCTGTGGACCATCCTGGAAGCAAACACAGCTGTCTCCCAGACTGAAGGGCTTGCTCACCCTAGTCTCATCCTACAAAATACCGCATTGAAGGTCTGGGTCTAAAGATACAGCTGCACAGGGAGGCAGAACTCCTACTGCTACTGATTGCCCAAGACACAACTTAGTACTTACTGTTACTGCTTTGTTAGTTACTCTCAATGTGATTCTCACTCCTATGCAATGCAGCCACGCTGCCGTGGGGCCTGCATGGTGTCACAAGCAGAAGCCCATATTCTGCTGGAAGGAAATTTGCTGCTACAAAGGCTTTTTCTTATCAAGTTTCTCAAGTAAGTACCTTCAGTTCTTGCTCTGCACACTTGGAGCAGCCCTACAGCAGCTACTGGGGGATCCTGCCTAGCATATCCAGCACACTAGTGGCACTTTGATTTGCAACTAAGACACAAGTGCCAGATTTTAAAGGGGGGAAAAAACCTGCCTCTCATTGATGGAGAAGCTGGCCTATACATTTATATTAGCTGTCTCAGGTATAAAATCAATTTACTTCTATGGAGCAGGGTAAGATTGCAGGCGTTTTGCGAGCTGAAGAAGCCACCTGGCTTTAAGGGGAGCATCAGCAGACCTCTCACAGCCTGGTCTCAGCTCTTGGTGCTCAGGGAGGGTGGTATAGCAGGATCCAAAGTCCAGCTTCCCTGCTGCAGCCTCTCCAGTAAGGGCACCAAACACATTTATTCATTACAAACAGGCATGATTTTGGTTGCTGAGGGAAGGTAAGAGTAAAGGGGGTTAAATACATGCAGTTACTTCAAATGCAGTTTCTTAAAGGAGAAACAGGCTCTTCCAGCAATCCTACAGAGCAAGAGTAATTCACAGCTCCATTAGTAATAGCAGCCCAGACATGTAACAACAACCTGGCACAGGCAGCATCCTTTGTGCCCCCTCAGTGCCAGACAGGATTAGCACTGGCTTCACAGGAACCCCAGCTCCTCAGTGGCTGTGCCAGCCTCAAGGGAATGAGCTCCCATGAGGTAAATCCTCATTAAGTATTTCTGATTGGATCCAAGTCTGTAAGAGTGAATTTAGGAAGGGATCATGTCAAAGACCAAAGCCACTTATTCTTTCTTAATTAAAATTTGCAGGGGAAAGAGCCTAGAAATTAGCCATGATCTTCGACTCAGATTTGCTAAAAAGGAAAAGCAAACAGTCTCAACAACTGCTCAGCAGTGTCCTGCCTGCCTGTGGGATCAAGCAGGGCTCTCCAAGACCATCCCATGTATCCTGATCTTTGTTATCAAATTGGCTTTTCCTGTCTCCTCCCAATGCCCCACCACCTTCTTATCTTACAAAGTGCTTTGTCCTGTCCAAAAGGAGAGCTGGTGGGTGCTGCCGTGGCCAGAGCACATCTAAGCAAGCATCCAAGGCTTCAGTGATCACTCGCATTTAGGAGGAAGGTAGCAGTCCCAGCACATCTCATCATAGGCCACTACAGATCAACACATAGATCACTAACACATGGGGATCCCTGGAACACTTTGGGCACTGAAACCCGAGCCAGATGCACCCAGAGGCTAAGGGCTGGGTTTAGGAGCCAGCTTTCCTGAAACTGCTCCATGAGTTTCCAATCTCTCATAACCATATCTACTTGAGGAACTGATGCACAGGGCTAAGTGTATCCCATCCTGCACTAAAATGTCTGCTGCGTGAGATTTTGTAGTCTGTGACTCATGAATCACACAGAGAGGTTTGTCTACCAGTGCTTAAAAGCAGCAGGATGGTACAAACACAGGGTTTCCCCAGCTCAGACCCACGCTCGGTAAAGCCCATGCACTCTAAAAATGTACTTGCCAGGTACGTATTAAAGCAAAAAGAAGTCACAAAGGTTACACCAAACCACAGTTGCCACAAGACAAAGTGCTCAGCAGCTGTGAAAACTACACTGCAGGCAGCAGAGATAGGAGGAAAAGGCTTTAAGCATGTGTATGAGGCCAGGAAAGCGCATCTCAGCTCCAGAGCTGTGTGCCAGACAAGATAAATATGCTTCCATTTGAGAGGGAAGACCAGTCCTACAGAGTACAAATGCCTGTGAGGAGTGAACATTAATAGATTAGTTTCTCTTCCTATCACAAATGTCAGCCCTTCAACTAAACCTCTGTTTTGCTGTGCCTTAGGACACAGACAATCTACTGAGTGACAGTGAAAAGAAAGAGGAAATTCTCTTTTCTTGTAGCCTTGTCTCTCCCACAAGGTAGGACAGTGCTGCTCCTGTCTCAGTGCCAGCTTTCATCCCCAAGAGTGCTTTTAGACCATTCTTCTCTTGACAACAAACCCAAGGAGTAATTTGTGTCTCACTTTGTACATCTAATGTTACTATTCACGCACGGGGCCAGGACATCTGGGTGAAGGCATTTTTCTTCCTCTAAGAACAATAGATGCTATTTTCACAAGTGCTGGCAGACACAGTTAATGTCTCTGCCTCAGCCCGGTCCAGAGCTGCTCCTGCTCTCTCAAGGTAACGGACACCATGGGAAAGGCAGCAGAGAACAACCCAACAGTGTGAAGCACAGGCCCTAGAGAGCAATTTTACAGCATCATGGGCAAATTGATCTAGTGATCCAGTGAAGATGATGCTTTAAAGGATACAGGCAAGTGGCCAAACTGTCTTTGGAGACATGTGAACCATCACAGCACACCAGAGACCCAGCTTGTGTTACAGACTGCTGTGCCAGGAACAAGATCAGCTTAAACAGCAAGGGGCGGCAGAAATGCCATTCAGCTTGTCTGTCCGGGGTCAGGCCAGGACAAGCATGCTGTTCTCCCCAGCAAGCTCCGAAAGGAGAGCTAAGCAACATGGCAAAGCTCTAAGCCATGGAAACAGCACCAAAAAGAAGAGGTGAGGTTTGACCTGGAATGTACAAAAAGGAATGAATAAGAGAAAAATATGCATGGGTAAAGGAGAATGTAAAGAAGTGGCCAGCAGGAGGAGAAAGGAAAGGATAGGTGAGATCAGGGAAGAGAGGTTCAGGCCTCTTTCCCCTCTGACATATTCTGCTCCAAGCACTCATGTGAAGCTGCTCAGGAGGTTGTCCTGGTCCTGTCCCCTCCAGGTCAGACTGTGGCTGGCAGATAAGTGAGGCTGGGCAGGGAGTTAAACCTGAAAGCAGACAGACAAAGGCCAAAGACCAGCAGGATGGAACAAACGATGGCTCCATCCACAGCCTACAACAGACCAGATCTTTGTTTGCAAATGATTGGGGATTGCCCTTACTTGGTGTTAGTTGCAGCCCTGGTAACTAGATTTGACTTGGGTTAAATGTGGGAGAAAATCAATCGATGCATCTACTGAAAAACTGCCTGTTCCAGCCTCTGCTTTGGAACTGCATAACCATTCGATGCTCTTGCCAAACCCATGCTTTTCAAACCTCTCCTTATTAATGCTTACAAAGGACTGTGAAGCTAAATCATAATCAGTCACTCCAAATTAAGTCAGAGGAGAAAGCAGCATGGACAACTTACAAAACAGAATAGAGGCTCATAACCATTTCTCCTTCCTCTTATTTGTCTTCCTGCATGTAACAAGCCATTCACTCCAGCACCTCTTCTGCCAGTGCATTATCTACATTATACTTCTTCAACAGAAGCTCCAGAGTTGCTCAGACTTCTACACATTTTTAGACTAACTCAAAGATCTCTCAAGAAGTCCATTAAAGAAATAGCAATACTCACACAGCACTAGAACCTGCATGAGGAAATGCAAAATGTCAACAACAAAGGCTTAAACACAAATATTTACTGCAATTACAAAAAAAAGAGAGCACTGGGAAGCCCAGTTTGTGCAATGCAGAAACTGGGAATGGCCTCGGCACAGTCCCTGTGCTGGAGCATCTCAGCCACTGCCAGGAACAGTGATGGCTTACTAGATTGTGCCTAAGAATGGCAGTGTTCTTGGATGGAGAACTGGAGCACTCGGTGCATCTGTGTCAGTGTCCATGATCCATGTGTCTTCTGGTGTACCGAGGAGCTCTGGAGAAGTGCTGCAAAGCCCTTGGAGTCCACTGCACATGGGAGTGTGGAGGAAGGACTGGGAATCGTGGAGAATCACCTCGGAGAACTCCTGTTGTAGAAGAGAAGTGCAGAAGTGGGATAAGGGCTTTTGGACCAAGGGATAAGGACAAGGTCACACTCAGTCCATTACAATCCAAGAAGCACTCTCTTAGCTGTCAGATGTTAGAGGCCATGAGGTGGAGATCAGAACTCCTGGGCTCAGGTAAAGAGCACAATATGGGATGAGAGGAAACACACTTAATTGGGAAACTTCCCACTATGGGCACAGGGCCACCTCTGGAGTGCCAGAGGTTCACCTGTTCTTGGCCATTGCCTCCCACCTGAAGAGGAGGAAGTCAATGGGGAGACTTTTACACCATCGAAAGCACTGAAAGCAATAGGGGGCGTGTCTCACATTCCAACATAGACAGCTCCCTCACATTAAAAGGGAGCCAGAGATTTCCACCTTGGGAGTCAAGGAGGGATTGTGACAGAGGCCACATCGGCACTGAGACCGAGCCACCAAACAGCTGCCCAAGAGTTACAGCCACATCTCTGCTTAAGGGTGGAAGATGTGGGATCCCTTCAGAGAGGCTGGCAGACCAGATGGCATCTGCTGCGGTTGCTATATCTGCTGATCCTTACTGCTTTCACAGTGGGGTCCTTCCCAGCCGTGGCATTCACACCGGTAGCTCCCAGGCCCAAGGATACATACGCCCTGGTTCATGCATGGGTTGGGCTTGCACAGGTTCACGGGGCTTTTTGCTTCTGCAACAGACAAAAGCAGAAAGCAGGCTCAGGTGCATCTACAGAGTATTAACAGCTAGGACACATGCTTATGTTCATTGGAATGCTGCGAAAGTATCAGCAACTGTCTATCCCAGACATCAAAAAATGTCCCCTAGGGCTAAAGGGAACAGAAAACCGCATTAACATGGCAGAGGGTGCAAGCTTACAACCCTGTCTTGCCACAGAAGACAAACTCCTCTGTGTTTAACCTAGAGCAGAGGAAGACTGGCTTTGCTAGATGTTCTAAACTGGAGGAGAACATTCCTAACAAATGACAATTCCTAATGACATGGTTTAGTGGTGCATCTGGCAGTGCTGGGGTAACAGTTGGACTTGATGATCTTAAAGGTCTTCTCCAACCCGGCTGATTCGATGATTCTAAAGCTTAAAAGTATGACAGTATGTTAGGCTGCCTATCAAAGAAGAGCACAGTGGAGCATCTTCAGAGCTCTGCACTGAACATGTGAGCACTCTAAGCCCCTACATCCAGACACTGCCAATACAGAGCAAGACATATGCTCTGCTCCAAGCAGTTTACAACCCCAAAAGCCACTGGAGTTCAAACCCCACTTTGCGCTAGAGAGGACCTGAGCTCCTACCAGTGAAGAGCAAGGACAAGGAGCGAGGACAAGAAGTCAGCAGGGAAGAAGAGGTGGCATGAATGGAAAACAACACAGGAAACATTTCTGCGCTGCTTTCTAGGAGGCTTAAAAGAAAAGCCTGCAACCGCAGCCCAAGTTGTTATTAGCCCTGTTCATATGAAGTATGTGACAGCTTTCCCAACCCTCTTAACACCACAGAGCCCAGCTGTCAGCAGGGCTGGCAGTGTTTCATGCTGCCTTCCTGCAAATACTTTAGGTTAAGTAGCAGCATCCCAGAGGGATTTGCGTCCAGTCTGCTGGCATCACCACTGCAGTGTTAGTAAGAGTGTGAAATTCCTCTGCTGAACAGCTATGTGGGGTAGAGTGTGGAGCTGCTGGCCTTGCTCTTCACTCTGTGGTAGAAAACACATAGAAGGCATAGGAAAAGGGGAAAAGGAAAGGATATTAATTCTATCCTCTGTCCATCAGGATGGTTACTACAGCTTACCACACTTTGTGCTTGTTCTGCCTGTACAGATAACGACATGTGCATGTCAACTCTCAACCTGGCAAAATTATCATTGAAATTCGGGTTTTTGACAGTCAAATCCTAGATCTGAGACATCTCAGTCTTTAGCTCCTGTTGATTTTTTATGGAGCCAAGCTGGGTTCAACAACATTGTCAACATGGGACATCTCAGATGGGCTCCTGCCTGGCAGTATATCCCCAGGGATGGACGCTTCTGCTTTCATTGTAGGTGAAAATCAAGCCTACTGTTAACACAGTATCATCTGAAATAAGCTTCTTCCACTTGAGGGATTATAACCTTTGATGATCTCAAGAGTTTGTGTTTCCATTAATCAGATTCATATACATTTAATGCTTGGGATCTTTTCTCCTAGCCCCCAGATTTCTTTTTTATGGTCTCTCTTCAGCTGAGCCTCAGAATAAATGCGATATTGCAGGTGTGCAGAGGCAGGGACTGTTTCTAAATACTTTTATCATGAGTCATAAATATTTTTTAAGCCCTTTCACAGACAATGATTCTGTTATTGAGCCTTGGACTTGGGAGCAGAAGACTGAATGAAGGGTTTATCTCCACATCGCCCTTGGTCCCAGCCTATCAAGTGCTAACAGTGATTACCTGCACATGAAATGAAAGCAGCAGTTCAGTCTCAGGAAATGATATGTTATTACTATGACTCATTGAACCTTGCCATTTTTTCCCTTTCATCTGTGGTGCTGTAGTTAATTTCATGGTACAGTACATTGTTTTTGTAATAACACAGCTGAAAATACCACTGCAAAAGGAGCACATTGAAAAGCTCCAGGTAGAAACCATCTGCAGAGCCTGTCAAGAGACCAGCTCCTCACCCCAAAGAGACGATGATTTAGTTCTTTCTAACCCTGAAGGATCCACAGGCGTGCCTAGAGATGAAATGAACCTTTGATAGTGCTGAAGCTCAACATGCTTCTTCATTTTATCTTACAAATGAGTTAAAACATAACAAAAGCAAACAGCTAGATGTTAAACTCAGACTATTTTGAATGAGAAACAAGGCATGGCATTTTAACTAGAAGCACCTTGGCCACCACTAATGTCTGCAAACCAGGGATGCTACGCTTTCTGAAGGGCTGATTTTCATTAAACACCCCCCCCCCAATAACACTGCAGGGGTACGTCAATGCACAGCAAGTTCTACAGGCTTAGAGCAGCCTCAGAAAAAGAACAAACTTCTTTTTCTTTCAGGGAAGGCAGAACCTAGGCCTGGCAGGCCTGGAAAGAGCCACTCATACTAAGCCCAGTCCCACTCAGTGGTTCCTATTCCTACAGAATTGGTTTGAACAGTCACCAGATCTCTATGCCATGGTTTGCCCACCTGTAAAAGGCAAAAGACAGTATTGAGCTCACTTGGTAAAGCATCAGAAAACCTACAATAACGATGCCTGGTGGCACCAGCATGAAGAGCAAGGATGGAATGTTCTCTCACCTTCACAGATTCTTTCGATGATAAGGTCTTGGTAATACTGCAGGTCCTCAAAGGAGGAGATGTGGAGCAGGTAGTTGGGAGACCCAGCAACCCTCAGCAGAGTGTCCCTCTGTGCATCCCCAATGACAACCACAAACACCAAGATACCATTGTGTCTCAGCTGCTGAGCTGGGGCAACCGCATCCCCCATGCCACCTCCACTTGTGAGCAGCATCACCACCTTGTTGACACCAGGTCTTGCTCCCTTCTGCACTGCCATCACATCACCATAAACATGCAGTAAGGCGTTGCCAGCAGAGCCCGAGCCCCCAAGGAAAGGCACCTGGTCAAAGGCTTGGAGGACAGCAGAATTGCTTGTGTGGGTGTCCAAAGCGAACACAGTGTGAGCTCTGCTGCCATAGATCACAAGGGCAATTTGGGTAACATCCCGGTTGATGCTGAAGTGTGAACAGCTGCTCCTGACAAAGGCCCTCAGCCACAGGAAATTCTCCAGGCCAACTCCAGATGAAGCATCCACCACAAATGCCAAGTCAAGAGACTGCGCCTGGCAGCCTGGATAAGAGAGAGCAAACATGGGATTTCTCAGAATATGTATGTACACTTTTCTAATCAAAAGAAGTGGTCAGAAGGGGGAAACGGTGGACAAAATCCATCTCTGCTGATCACTGAAGGGTGATCTACAACTCTTTCACACCAATAGATACAGACCCACCACAAAAAGCAGGGATGGAAGTTTAGTCCCTGGATCTATGACTGACACAAAACAAGGACATTCATCCTTCTGTCCTTCCCTTGGCCCCAGTGGAGTCCTGAAGACCTCCTCGTGGTTTGACAAACTCATCCCACAATATGTCTTACCTCCAGGATTGTCCACACTGCAGATTCTTCTCTGCAGCTCTGGGATCCTGTTGAACAGGTCCTGGGGATCAGAGTAGATGATTGTCTGCTTTGGATTGCCAGTCACCTTGGTCAGCTCTGCTCTCATGAAGCTGCTGCCTACACCAATCAAAAAGAGGTCCTGGTCTCTTGCATACTTGGCAGCTTCTGCCACTGGATCTTGGGACTTGGAGTCAGTGAGCAAGACAACCACACGTGGGATATCATCATCCTGCATGTCTGCAAAGGCTGGGGTGCTACTAAAACCATGCTGTGCAATGTACTGCAGGGCTCTACCTGTCAGGGTTCCTCCTCCACTGAAATTCAAGGCATCAATGCTCTTCATGAGACCGAGCGCATCCTTGTGTTGTCCCACTTCAATGGGTATCCTAACACTGTTATCGTACTGGGCCACCCCCACATTCAT
>JANEXQ010038393.1:0-27675 GCA_026283885.1 Poicephalus gulielmi | reverse complement strand
GGCTGCGGTGGGTTTGCCAAGAACTAAATGCTCAGAGGTTAGCAAGCAGATATAATAATTTTTCAAACACAAAGTATACTTTTTATTAATCAAATGAATAGAAATAGATGACGGCAAAATTTTAGTAACATATATTTATACCTAATATACATTTTAATTTAGTTTGAAATAATCACAAAATCACAGATGGGTTTGGGTTGGAAGGGACCTTAAAGCTCATCCAGTTCCAACCCCCTTGCCACAGGCAGGGACACTTTCCACTAGGCCAGGTTGCTCCAAGCCCCATCCAACCAGGCCTTGAACACTGCCAGGGATGGGACAGCCACAGCTTCTTTGAGCACCCTGTGCCACTGCCTCACCACCCTCACAGTAAAGAGCTTCTTCCTAATATGTAATGTACATCTGCCCTCTTCTAGTTTAAAGAATCATTCAGTCATTGAATAACACATTTATAAAAAATAAATAAGTCAACATGGTACAAAGGTGAAAAAAGGAATTAGATAAATTTGGGGATTTATTATCAGCTGGTGCCTATTAAGGAACATATGAATTGCCATCTCTAGCACATGAAGCACACATTCCTCCCTCCCCCCCAAAAAAGAAGCCTTAATAGAAGCTCAGTTAATGGGATATGTAATTGCTCTATTTTTACTTGTTTTTCTTAAGCCTCCACTAGTGGTCACTGTTGGGGAAAGGGCACAAAGTCAAACTCCACTTGGGGCTGCTGTTGATTTTGCTCAAGAGAGTCATCTCTTTTGAGTATTATGGAGCTTTTCTTTGTTGGGCTTTCAGGGTTTTTTTTTCCTTCTATTTTTGTCTACAACAAAACGAACATATTCCCAAAAGGAGTGAGGAAGTGATAGGAATGAAAAAGAAAACTCGCAGAAATGCTCTAAAAAAAATAAATTTGCTGACGGGCAACATACATGTGTGTCTACACCAGGGCTTAAAAAGCTACCACAGTATTGTTTAGAGAAATAAAAAGCATTGATATAAAACATTTTTCATGCATGCTTTGTATTCTAGCTATTGCTTGCTTTCTGCATAGAATTCACATGGCTTGCATGGGTTTCTTGACTTGGTGGGAGATTTGCTGTCCTTCATGTGTGCAACCTTAGTTTGTTGGCTCTTCATCAGGGTCTACTGGAAGGGGCTATATCTATTGCAGAAGGGATGTGGGTTCAAACAGCCCTGCTTGCTTTGGTCACTCATGGAGCTGGGAACATATCTGAATGTATGTTAGTAGTCTTTTACAGCTGTCCATGCAGAAGCTTTTGAAGGTACCCCACATCCCGAAGCTATGTCTGTTACAAGAGTCCTTCATTTCTGTCCCTTAGTAAACCCTTAGGGCAGCATTCAGCTCAGGCTGAACAATGGCCAGATTTGAGGGGAGAAGCAGATGGCCTGGTTGCTGTTCTGTAGGGTGGGAGGACATGCCCTCCATGTCCCTGATCGCTTCCCCATGTCCCTCTCTCACAGCAGGAGAGACCCAACTTGGTGATGCGGCTGTTGCCTATGCATGTCGCTGTCTGAGCTGGGATAAAAACTTCATTGGGTTCGTTTTCACCACTGGAAAGCCCCCCAGTCTAAATAATTTTTTTCCCCACAGAAACCGACCACATTATTGCTCAATAATGTGAAATGTGGGAAATGAAACCCTGCTGCTATATTGCATTTAAGTGAAACTGTCTTAAGAAAAAGCACCTCAGGCCATTTTCCAGAGCACAGACTTTTGGCACCAGAGCAGTACAGAGCAGTGCATGGTGCTGATACTGAAAGAGGGGAGCTGTGCCCCCTTCCCTCCTGCTCCACAGCTCCCCAAACACCCCAGCCATGCTCCCGCTCCGATAGCAGCCATCAGTGCCTGGGAATCTTGGACTGTATCAGCTGCTGATCAACTGGCCAGATCTGGAAAACACTGCTCTGGATGACTTGATGCGTAGACACTAAAAACTGTAATGGAAAGGAGAGAAGGGGCTTCTTGTGTTGATGGTTCTGGTGGGAGGTGTGCTGGCAGACCTGCCATGGTTTCTCCAAGCTGACCAGAAACTATTCAAACTAAAACACTGACATTGTTCAGTGGTGGTCTTGGCAGTCCTGGGGTAAAGATTGGACTCAATGATATTAAAGGTCTTTTCCAACCCAGATGATTCTGTGATTCTATGTTAATAACTCCCTTATGTGTTCTGTGTAGAAAGAGGTAATGGAAAACATGACCATCCTTATTTATTTCTGGGGGAGTGTGCTTGGAGTCATGGACTCAAACCACGGACCCGGGATGGTGTCAGAAGAATGGGAATGTGGGGATTTCAACAAGAAGCCTGAGGTAACTCTCACGTGTCCTCGCAGTCCCTCATCCACGATTTGCCAACCGTGCGCCCAGGCGCCGGGCAGCTCCTCAGGGCACGGCCCGCCGCCGCTCAAAAGCCCGTTTTGGAACCGCCTTAGCCCTTCCCGCCGCCCAGCTCCTCCCAAGATGGCGGCGGCCCCGCCCCGCGCGAGCGGTATCCCGGAGCCCGTCCCTCGGCGGTGGGGTGTGTGACCGCGGCGGTACACGGAGAGGGCGGCGGTCGGGCGCTGGGGCGGTAGCCGGAGTGGAGGGCTCTGGGTAAGCAGTGCGGTACTGGTTGTGTCCTTGCTGGCGGGTGTTCGGTGGCCGGGGCCGGTCGGGGAGGGAAAGGGAAACTTTCCACGCGGAGCAATTCCCCGCCGGGGCTCCGGCCGAATTTTCGCGGCCATGTTGGGAACTGGGGGCTGCCTGGTGGGGAGCGAGCTTCCCCGGCGGGAGGCGGTGCCGGGCTCCGCTGGCGGATGCCGTGCGGGGCTGCCCCGCTGGGGCGCTCCTAGCCGCGCGCCCGCGGTGGTGTTGCTGCTTCCCGCCGCCGGGAGGGAGGCGGCGGTGCGGGAAGGATCCGTGGAGGAGAGGGGCGGTGGTTGGCGCTGGCTTGTCCCGGGGCGCTGCGGGGTCTGGGGAAGGAGCTTGGGGAGAAACAACGGCGGCTCCGCCGTGTTACGTAAGTGCCCGAAACTGCTCAACTCGTGACCGGCGCCGGGGCCCGGGCGGCGGCCGCTTGCTGTGGGGTGGAGGGACGGGACGGGACTCGTCGGGCTGGGGCGGAGGGCGCTTCCTTCCCTGGCGGCCCCGCGGCTCAGCCCGCCGCTGGGAGAGTGCTGCTCGCCGTGCCCAGCTCGGAGCGAAACCCCTGCACAGTCTTGGTGCTGTGGTGGAAAGAGCAGCGGAACCGCGAGTGGCACGGCTGCGGGCGGCGTAATGTGCTGGGGTGTTTTCCTGTGAAACTCGGTTATTTTGGAGAGGAACGTGACTGCTCTGCTGAAGACATGTGGCTGTCTGAAAGCGGCTCAGGAAAACACAGCCACATGGTTTTCCTCTCGCCTTATTTGAAGTCCTGTGTGCACAGACAGCGATGTTTATAAATGGCAAAACTGCCTGCCTTGGCAAGGGAGCGCTGAGAGAGCGAGCGGGCGGAGCAGCGCGGCCGGCGCCGGCTTTGTCTCCGCGCAGTAAAACTGCTGCCGCGCAAGTTTTGACATCGAGCGGCGGAGCAGCGAGTGCTGAGAACCAAACCGACCTGGTACGTCCTAAAGGACTCCTTTGCCTGGATTTTGGTTGAATTGAGTGGTTCCAGAAGCATCGTTAAGTCCTAACTTGAGGTCCAGTGTACTGAGTAGTTACTGTAGGGTTTGATGCCTGACATACGCTACGTCCAAGGCTGCAATATGCATAACAGTTTAAGTTCGGACGAGATTAATGCAGTAGGCAAAGTGAGTCTAAAATCAAACCCCCAACGCTAGGATCAGTTTCAGAACTGAGATTACCATTTCCTCTTTCCAGAAATAGAGAGCTTCCAAGACTTGTATATTGAATTATTTTAGGGATGACTTCCTGAAAGAAGGGAATTTTTAAAAGGTAACAGTGTAATCAGTGCTTAAACCCTATGAATTATTTGTTTTGTAAGCAGTCATCAACATGCAGAAGAGAATTGTTTTTTTAGCCCAGAAAGCAGTGTTCTTGTTTTTATCCTATATAATCTAAATATTGTTGATTAGTTGAGTGAGAAGTAAGAATCCCTGTGTAGTTATGTCATGTGTATGAGCTTGGTTTGTTAAATAACATTTTCCTGAGTGTTTTAGTGCTGTGCTACTAATGCTAAAACTGCAGTGAAAGTGAAGTGTTGTGAGCCTGGGTCCTGAATCCTTGCTTCTGAATGCAAATCAGCCACGTGCCTTTTGGAGTGAGTTTTGCTCTGCATAGAAACACACATAAGGAGTCCCTTAAATGCTGAATGAAAATGGATGAGTAGAAATTCGGAGCTGGAGAAGCTGGATCAGCTTTCTTTGTCTTATTCTCTAGAAGGAGGCAGAGTAATGTCTCCACCTAGAAGCAAGTTTCCACTAGATAAAGTGATGAAATAATTCTTTAGCAAGAGCTGTGTTCTGTTTCCTTTACATTATGGGCTAAGGCTTAACTCTAGTATTACATACAACCCTGGACTAATAGAAGATCTGCCTGTAATATCCTGAAGTGCTTTAGTTTACAGAAAATATAATCAGTAAAATGGCTGTTTAGTTCAAACAACACAGTGACTTAGGTTTCAGTGTTAGGGTTAGTGGATGGGGGAAGATTTTGGAGCAGTAAAGAGTGATGGAGCTGCAGTTTCAGGTGACGCACAATATGACAGAGCTTGGCACATCTTATTTTCCTTTCTAAGAGCCAAGTGAATCCAGGGTACAAACACCGCCTTTGTTAACACTTGCAGCATTTTTGATGTCT
This sequence comes from Poicephalus gulielmi, assembly GCA_026283885.1. Classification (NCBI taxonomy): domain Eukaryota; kingdom Metazoa; phylum Chordata; class Aves; order Psittaciformes; family Psittacidae; genus Poicephalus; species Poicephalus gulielmi. The sequence continues at coordinate 22,883 of JANEXQ010038393.1, read as the reverse complement.
TGTCTTCACCAGAGAGGGCTAGAGATGTTAAAGTGAAAGCTGTGGGTCAAAGTGTGGCATGTAGGTGACGGACAGTTAAAGTTTTTCATACTTGAACATATAATCCTAAAATGTGTGTCTGTTAGATAAAATGCTGGAAGTGGTGGTCAAGCAAAAAATTGGCATGCAAGTTTTTGTTCCTAAAAACGATTTGTTAGCAGGTGATGTCAAATAAGGAAACCCCATTGTTAGCAATGGATACATTTCTTAGATGCTGGTAGGTAAGAAAGTTGTCTTCTTGGCTTTTTTTGTATTAAGAAATTAAATCTTATTCTGTACTGTTTCAAGTTCTGAAAGTACATTTGTGGCTTATTCCAAGCTCTGTTAATGTTTAAACTTACTTTTCTATTTATGTAATTTTAAAAAATTTTAGATGATGCCTGTATCTTTTACTGCTTTTGGGAATTAATTAAATAATTTGATAGAAGTTTGATAATCTGTACATTGTTCTGAAAGAGAATGTATAAGGTAAAAAAAAAATAGGCTTTTAAAATAGAACTGTGTGGGTAAAACTTTCTCCCTGTCCAGGTTTGTAGAATACCTTTGGTTATTATGATTTAGCAGAGGACTTGTTTTTACAGGTGAGGGGGATAAGAAGCTACTCTGTAGGTACGTGTGGTGGAACATGTTTACCATGCTACAGATTTTGTTGTCATAAGTTATAAGATGTGATGACAGCTCTGTTGGCAAGTAGAGTCCTGTAGACTGAGCCACGTGAGTAGTCTTGTTGAAATGAACGAGTCTGCTCACATGAGAAGTAGCTTGATGGGGAGTTGTAGGACAGAGATTCTCCTTTTAGGAAAATAAACATTATTGTGCACAAGTGTTATTGAACAGAAGAGTACTCATGTTTTTCAGGCTGCCACTTTAATACTATATAGTCAAAAATGCACTCATATGTTCACTTTAGATTTTAAAGTTACATTAATAGGCAAGAGTGCTGCCACCTTGGACATAATGATGCTTTATGTGTTTGCTTGTTTTTTTGGTGTGTTTTTGGTTTTTTTTTAGCCTGTTAGTGATTGTAAATAATTTGAGGATTAAAATAATATTTGGGAATGGCTTTTTTTTTTTTCCCTCTTTGCATCATTATGTTTTACAGTAAAACAGCGTTAAGCATATTGTATATGTAATATAGCAGGATTTTGGCATTTTTTACAAGTGTAAAGGAAAAAACAATTGAAAATTAAGGATTTCAAATAGAGAAATATTCTCTCTATATCCCCTCCACCTTCTGTTCCTGAATGTAAGACAACATGCAAGCAGTTAGCTACTGCGGTGAGATGCAATCCTTAGAGAATCTATACTGATTCAAACAAATTCAGGGAGGTTGCTAGATGTATCTGATCTTGCTGTCAGCAGCTTTAGTTTTCACTAGGTACCTCCTGTACCTCAAGTGGTATATATTATCTACAGGTAATCGGTTTGCTTTTAAGTATGTAGCATGCCTTCTGCAAAAGGAAAAGCTACAGAGTGTTCTTTGACATTTACATTTCTAAAGTGTATGCATAATTTGTTAATGCAAATAAATATTAAAGAGTGCACCGTACACACTGCTGTTCAGGTTGTCAGGCAGCATCTTTCTTGGAAGTTGGCTGTGCAGGTTAACTCCAGTGTAAACCTTTGTGCAGTTCTGAAGGTTTCATCTAGGTCATGTAATCTTTGCTATGCAGTAAGGGCCTGAAAGCAAAGGAAAATGGCCTGTTGGATGGGACTCAGGTGGAGCAGGAGCCCCTGCGGTATTCTGGACGCTGTTTATTGCACTCGGAGGACTGGGTTGTATTGAGTGCTCTAATGTTTGTACTCCAAGTGCTTTTTCTATAGCTTTAAAATGCATCAAACACATTTGACAAGCAGTAAAAGGCAAAAAGGGCAGTGAGTGCATTTCCCAGGAAGGCCACCTACAGTAAGCTGCTGTGATTCCGGGGTTGTTTCACGAAATGACTTTTTTTTTTTTCCCCTCCTTTCTTCTTTAAATCTCTTCTAACTTAGCTGTGCATTCTCAGTAATGTAAAACTGCTGAGGCTGATTTTTAGTGCGCTTCTGTTCTGAAAGCTGTCTGTGACAGTGAGATTTTGGTTTTGTTAATTTTTTTTTTCCTCCTCTCTCCTCTTCCCCCTCCCCTTCTGATCTAGGTTAGCAGCATGGAGGCACATGAACTGCCCTTTTAACACGCAGGTTTGGGCTGAAAAGCTGGTTACACTGGAGACTGACAAACTTCATTTACTGTACCATTGTTAAAGCTTTCCTTTTGGCTTTTGACAGTGGCTGTCAGATGTTGGTTTTTTTTGACCTTCATCTTTCACCAGGCATTTGTTATAAAAAGGGCTTGTGTTCCTTGCTCAAAAAAGAGCAATTCAACACTTGACTTATTGGCTTATGTATTTTAAGTTGCTGGATAAATACATTTTAAATATTGCTGGGGGTGACAGTGACAGGTCCATGATTGCAGCACTTCAGTGTTGTCAAGCTTCCTGAAAGTTGCAACAAATGGTTTGATTCCAAGCCCCAAGCTGCGTTTCAGCCTCTGGTTTCTGCTGTGCTGGAGGTTGCAGCCTTATGACAGCCCTGCTGTGCATATGGCTACTGGGGGCCGAGACATTTTTTTGGTACTGATTTAGGCAACTTGTTTCAGGAGGTTTAAATGGTAGGAAAAAGATGCCCTGCAGCCAGCTGTATGTGCCCTTAGTCTGTTCTTGCTGGTAAACTAGTGGTAGAAATTGCTTGGCTTTCTTTTTTTGTAAGGAGTTACAAACTTAAGGAACTAAGTATGCCTGAGTATTCTGGTTTTCCTGCTGTAATATAGAAAATGTGCTGCAGCAGTGCTTTGTCTGACTGTGTTAAGGTAGTGGCCAGCTGCCTCGCCTCCTGAAAGGGTTTCTGCATTGTAAAGCAGCATTAGGTTTGCTCTCTGAAGTGGAGATTTCTGAAGTTACTTAGGTCAAGAGCAGCAGCAAGTTGAGGTGACTGGACCTGGTCAGAGGAGAAGGTTGGGTGTTATTACTTGGCTTGTTGTTTTGTTTAGTTTTGTGGAAATGCTTGGAACTAGTGAGCTGGTAAAAGAAACCTCTTCATTGTGAATCTTCTCTTCCTGTAACAACAGGATACATGAATTTAAAGGACACATGCATGGGGAAATAACGCTGATATGATAAAAATGAGATGGTGATGATGCAGTTAAGCTGCTGTGCTTGTAAACTGAGACTGCATGGGAAAACTTTGCATTTAGCTAGCTATATTTTAAAACAGCAAATTCCTTTTGTGTTGCAGATATTTGTAAGTAATTAATAGCTCTTGCCTAGCTTTGACTACTTGGTGACTCTTATAGCTTGTTCATGCTATAATCAATTACCTATAGTCTGGTCCTTGTTAGGCTGTTAAAGTTCAGTATATGGTTATAGTAGTGAACTAAAGAAAACTTAACAGAATTTTTTTTTTTTAACACTGGCTGGTTTAGGTGCGTGTGCACAGTAAAAAGACATAAGTCAGTGAACAAAGTCAGGCGTGTCATTAGCGTGCATTCATGAAGAAAGGGAAAATAGAATATCTGTTAACTTGATGAAGCTTTTTCGAACATAGAGATGTTCTGGTAGCTCTCAAGTGTTAAAACATGAAGCTCTGAAATTCAGGTGGTGCTGATTTTAGTGTATACTTGTGTATGATGACACCAAGCTGAGTGGTGCAGTTGGCATGCCTGAGGGATGGGAAATTATCCAGAGAGACTTGGACAGGCTCAAGGGGTGGGCCCAGGCAAACCTCATGAGGTTCAGTGGGGCAAAGTGCAAGGTCCTACACCTGGGTTAGGGCAACCCTGGTATCAGTACAGGCTGAGGGATGAAGGGACTGAGAGCAGTCCTGCAGAGAAGGACTTGGGGGTACCAATAGATGAAAGTTTGGATATGAGCGGGCAGTGTGCACTTGCAGCCCAGAAAGCCATCTGCATCTTGGGCCATATCCAAAGGAGCATGGTCAGCCGGTCAAGGGAGGTGATTCTGCTTCTCCACTCTGCTGGGACCCTGCCTGGAGTACTACATCCAGCTCTGGAGTCCTCACCACAGGAAAGAAATGGGCCTGTTGGAGTGGGTCCAGAGAAGGGCAACATAAATCAGAGGGATGGATCACCTTTCCTATGAGGAAAGGCTGAGAAAGTTGGGGTTGTTCAGCCTGGAGAAGAGAATACTCCAGGGGGACTTTATTGTGGCTTTCAGTTCTTAAAACGGACGTATACGAAAGATGGGGAAAGATTTTTTTAGCTGGGCCTGTTGCAATAAGACAAGGGGTGATAGTTTTAAAATAAAAGAGGGGACATTCAGGCTGGATGTGTGGAGAAAAACTCTTTACAATGAGGATGGCAAAAATACTGGAACAGGTTGCCCTGTTTATTCCAGGATGTACCATCCCTGGAGGCATGCAAGGCCAGGCTGGATGTGGTACTGAGCAACCTGATCTAGCTGAAGCTGTCCCTGCTCATTGCAGAGGAGTTGGACTAGATGATCTTTGACCAAACTATTCTGTGATTCTATAAGAGATACTCATTGGAAATGCTTCTGTAAGTGTTCTGTACTTGTAGGTTAAAGATTTTGCAAGAGGGATCCTGCAAATACTATTTATTTCAGTCACTGAAGACTAAATCTCCTTTTTTATGCTGATGGGGAGACAAACTAGCTAGCTGTTAGCAAGTTGCCTTCATGTGTGCTCTAAATACAATAATGAATAACAACAACAAACCACACAACCAGTCTGGTTTTGGAGAACCTGCTTGCAAGATCGATTTAGCAACACTTTGTTGGTTGGTTTTTTTGTTTGGTCTTTTTTTTTTTTTTTTTTTTTTTAAGGACAGCTGTGTCTGGGTCTGTTTTTTCTATCCTAGTGATGCTTTGTCTCTTCACTGAAAGAATTTAATTAAGTCTGTTTCAAGATTTAAAGAGTATGTTGATGCTGTGGATTCTCTTCACTGTGCTGTGTTGGCAAGAGTAAAGGTAGTACCTAGCTTGCTCTGATATTGGTCAGATCTCTTTGAGTTTTCATGTCCCTCACCCAATGTCCATTTTATGTCAAGTGTAGTAGTATTTGTGTGTTGTTTGCAAGCCTAGATGGGTGCCTGGTGCTGCTGAAGTGGACTGTCAGCAGTGAAGCAGGCAGCATATTGGATGGGAAGGGCACGCACAATGCTTGTCAGGCAGCCTGGAAGGGTGGGGTAGGAAACTGCTGCCAGACTGGGAAATAACATTGGCTAGGGGAGACTCTTCAAACAGCTAAACAACTGGAGTAGAAAACATAAACTGTAAACACAAAAATGTGTTCCAGTGTTTGGTATTGCAGCCTGATTGAGTGATCTTTTAGGCAGTGACCTGGCATGTGGGATTCATGTCTGCTGGAGCTTCTTGAGCTGGAGCAAGGTCTCAGGCCTCTGCCCTTGACTCTTCCGGCACATTTCTAAGGTGTTGGCTTGTTGTCTGCTATTCTTCTGATGGTCTTTAGCTACTCAGAGCTGTGGAAAACTTCATATGGAACCTCAACTCTTTTGGGCTCAAGATCTGCAGAAGCTGGTTTTGAAACCACATTCTGGTGTATGTCCTCAGTGCTTTGGCTAAGGTCAAAGATGCAGTTTGCTAGCATCAGAGGCTAAGCTAACCACTGGTAGTGCTCCTAATATATGCAAATGGCAGATCAAAGTACTAGGGTGTATTTTCCCATGGCAGCAAAGATTTGATCCGAGTACTGGGCTTTTTTCAGTTCCTTGTTTGTTGATTAATTTAAAATTGCTCATGTCTGTTTATAGTTTATAAGTATATAGTTTGTTTATATACAAACATGCAAAACCTCAGTCTTTCTACTTCTGTCTATTTGAGCATGCAGACAGCTGGGGGTATTTGATATACCTATAGTTGTCTATATCTTGCTTTATGTGCTTTGGCAGATTGGTGTCAAATTGGTAACACTGTCTGTGGTGGGTCAGGCCTGCCTGTTCACCTCGCTTTGCAGAGCTCAAGCTTTCAGGGTTGCGTGGCTGTGTGCTGTGGGGTTTTGTGCTGTTTTTTAAATTCCTTTAATCCTAGTCATTACCTGCTTTCCACATGCACATGCTGGCTACCTCCCCTTTCACATCTTGAAAGGTGGTCAGAATTTTCTCATTTAAGTGGCACCAGTTGGCCTGGCAGTACTGTTCAGAGCCGTGTAAGCCTGTATCAGTGCTTGGGGAGCGCTCAGATTGTCAGCAGATGGGTAAGGATATGGCGATGAAACAACTTAAGGATGTTACTTTGTTTGCTCCTGACCTTGACTACCAGGTAGGGGAAAGAGAACTTCTTTCCAGCAGCAGCTCTCTCTCATGCTAGCAGACAAAACCAGTATCTGCTACCATGGTTTATTATAAATGGAAGCTTGACAGTGGTAGTAAGCAGCTGATTTAATTTAAAAGTTGGATCTCTTACAAGAATGCTGCCCGTGGGCTTCTGTAATGAAGCCTCTTCTCCCCTAAGATGCTTTTGGGGACTTCTTCCAGTGAAACTGGGAACAGAAGAGAAAAACATCCATTTTCAGCTGGTATAGGAGTAGATTGAGGCTCTCCTGGTAACCTACTTACTTGTGGTGCAAAGCTTTTAGTGCTGCATGGGTTTCCATCCTCCATATATTCTGTTACTGCCAAGCAGGAGGAGGTGGTGGGAACAACTTTGGAACTCAGCAGTTATGGATCTCTGTGTCTCATTAATAGGTGCCATGTTCCTTGCTTGGAGCAGGGTTGCTGGCATTGCGGCACGTGGCGTTACAGCCAAGGTGGTTCCTCCTACTCTTGGTGCAGGGCCGGCTGTGAACTGGCCCAGCTTGTCTGGTGGGGCAGCCTGCTTCCGCATGCCTTTGTTTGCCTTCAGCCTCCTCTGTGATTATGGAGCGTTACAACTCCTTCAGGACGTGGGAGCTTGTCTTTCTGTTTACAAGCAGGTAACTCTCTTTCTAACTGAGGTTTATTGTGTTAAATAGCAAACCTTGTGAGACGCTGATGTGCAGAACTGGCATGGTTTTGTCTGCATACAGCAGCTCAGGCAGCATGCTAACTGTGCAGCAGAATGTCCTGGGTGGGAAACTAGCTTTGCTCTGCTCTTGCTGTGCTAATGCATATGCTGCTTGGCAAAACAGCTAGTCTTTTGCTAAAAATAGTTTTCTCTACCCAAACTAGCTTCTGTGTGGGTTGGGGAATGTAAGGTCAGACATCTTGAAAGATCTGTCTGGAAATGATCTCCATCCCCAACATGGAATTGGCCTTTCCAGGCATTCCTAGCTCAGTTGAGTAATGGCTATTGCAAATTATTGCAAATTTGAAAAGTAATGCACTTGCCATGCAGGTTTGATAATAGACTTTTTTTTTTTTTTTGACTTTGTACTTTATTTAGAATCATTTGTGTTCTATGAGTGATTCGTACACAACTGGTCAATTAAATTGAGATGGCAATTAAAATGAGATGGCAGTTCTTCCTTGTAAGTCAGAAATGAGAGTATACTAAAATTAACTGTTACGTGTTGAAAGAATTACTAGACTGTAAGGTGTTAGGCAGTTAGAATAGGGATGTCAGCCTTCAAGAAGGGGGGGACTAGACTTGGTGATACTTGTTTGCAGCTGTTTAGAAACAAAACCTGAACAGATCTGTCTGGGTTATTATGGTAATTACAGGTTTATGATGACATCTGACAAGGCAAACACATGCATTTGCTTTTGTGACGCATTTGCACGTGACTAAATTCTGGACTGAGAAATAATATAAAGATTTTTGAAGTACTGGCAAGGCAGAGTATTCACAGGTCCTGCAGTACGAAGGAACATTGTTGCTGCTAACATGTTTCCAGCATGGTTTCTGCCAGTCTCTGGCTGGTGCCAGAACATGAGCCAACAGGCTGAGACAAATGAAAGGTTTAGACTGCTGGTCTGTACTGGATATACCAGTAAGGGAATGAGCTCATCTATGTTTCACCACACCACAGCCATTGCTCCACAGCCTTGTGCAATGCAGGAAGCCATGTCTTGACAATGGATGAAGAAAAAGCAAAAATCACATTCATGTAGAAAACATTGCGCTGAGAATCATAGAAAAGAGACTTGAGAGAGGTCCACAATATCATCTGTTCTACTTTCCTCCTAGTGTAGTATTGATAGATGCTTATAGTGTTTTCTCTGTAGTGTTTGGACAAAAATACCACAAGCATCTTTGCTTTCCTAGAATGATACAAAGCAGCTTTGGTATTGCCACCATCCTTTTCTGGTGTTTTATCTTGCTGCCTTTTTGGCCTTAATAAATGTTAGTAATCAACAAGGGTGTGAAAAATGGTGCAAAGACATAGCCTCAAGGAAAAGGTAATTTTTCAATTTATTTTTTCATCTGTAAATCAGGCCAATTTCTGTCCTGTTGCTGGTACCTTTCTGAATGCTGCAGCCAGTAGCCAGCTTAGTCAAAAGTAATTGCGGATAAAGACTATGTTGAAGAACTTCAAAGGGTTCTTCTTACCTCCTTTCCTGCTGTCATTTCTACCTTGATACAGTCTCTTTAATCTCTGGGTCCTTCTTATTTCTTTACAGAATTGTGATGTAGCTTTTTGTCATTCTTGATACTTGTATCTTCTAGACACATCGCGGTTGTCCTCTGTGTCCTCCTCACCAGCTTGCTCCAGTACTGACAGCAAGACAGTTTGTTAAATACAGCACTTGGGGAAGTACTTTTGTGAAGAGGATTCTTGGAGAGCTGCTTGTTAGAAGGCTGTATTTCTCTTTAGTTGACAGTTGTTGTCATCTGATGTTTTAAATAGCATCCAGGACAGCCAGCTCCAGCACACTACAGGCATTTAGTTGCTATGTCGTGTCAGCTTTTAGCAGTAGTAAAGACCTTTAGAAAACATTTGTCATACTCCTGTCTCCTCTTAACACAACATTTTTTTGGGTGAAATTGCTTTTAATTTCACTTAACTTTATGGTCAGATTTGTCTTTTTACCAATTTGTAAAAAGCAACTGGTGAATGATGGATATATATGATGAAATTAATACTAAAACCCCTGCAGTTAATTATAACAGATGTATTTAAGTAACAGTAATGAAATGAAATATAAATGAATTTGTAAATGCATTAATGGATACTAACAACTTAATTTTCCTCAATATTTTTTTCTACATGCTGAATGATAGACATGAGGTTTAACTAAATATCTCTTGCTACTATTTCTGTGTCATCTTTAATCCAGCTCTTGTTACTAACCTTTAGGGTCCTTGACAGGTAGTGCTGACTTGTGTGCTTGGGTTCTGATTACAGCTAATCAGATCTAAGTGCATAGAAAACTGCATTTTGCCAGCAAAGATGACACAGTGAAACATTCAGGACAAGTGATGGCATCATCCTTCTCTGTACATATTGAAGGAGGCTGGGTAGGAGGTGAAACTAGTGAGGCTAAAGTAAGATTTAAAATTTATGCTGGCTTCTCTTCTGACCTGTATTGGAAACTGAAGAATATCTGCTCTTCATGTGTCTAGTTCAGCAATTTACCACACTAAAAAACTATTTTCAAAGCACTAGACATTGATAAGCTTCTTTAAACAGATTGCACTTCAGAAATTTACACTGTTTTACTTGGCAATGGTGGAGAAAGTCAAGTGTTGCTCTTAAGAGCAATACATCTAATATTAATAGAGATTAGAGTACTGTATTATGGAACTAAGATGCCTTCATGGGTGAAAGTTTGTCCATGAAAGGTGGCGATACTACCAGTTCAGACAAAGCTTTAAATCAGAGGGATGTGTGAGTGTTCTGGGTAACTGAATTGTTTGTGTTTATTCAACTCTAAGTTAAATTAGCTTGTCCTCCTTCCATAGGCAAAGTGCAAAGGGAAAGCTGAATGTGTCTATCATAATATATATCCCTTACTTGAAGCCTATTACTGAAAAAATACGTAACTCTGTACTAAATGACTGATTCTGCCTGATGAACTGTTTGTGAGGAGAGTTCCTCTGTAGATCCAGAAGATGAATTATCTTACAAAACAGTCATTGAGTTAATGTTAAATATCTGGTCTGCTGATAGTACTTGACTGTCCTAGATTTACAATTTGTTTCTGTTCTGTAGAAGTTGTATTGATCTTCTGTACCTTTCATGTATGTTTAACTTGTGTGATTAAATATAATAAACCAAGATTCAGTTCTACTTCAGCCATCATACACCCTTTAACTTTGCCTTTTAAGTGACTCTAAACAAAGGCTTTTATTATGAAATGTATGTTACCTTTAAGCAAGGAGGAAAATGGGTTAATTTGAATGTACATGGTGGAACATAATTGTTGATGTAGTCTGTATGTGCAAATGCAGGTGTAAAAACCGGTGTTCTGTACAACTGGGTAATTATTTAGGATATAATGTGCTTTTGTTGAGAAAAAAACCTTGTTGTATGTTTTCTGTGTTTTCTTTCTTTATTCTTTTTGTATTCCTGTGTTTCCAAATGTTCTCTTTTCTGTTCTCTGCACTTGCTTCACTGTAACAATATCTACATCTCATTTCAGCCATTCTAATGGTGCGAGCAGATCTTTTTTTTTTTAACTGAACTAGTGTTACTGAATCTGGTTTGGAAGTATCCAGGATATGCTGCTGCTTTAGGACTTGATGGGCCTCTGTGTGGTTGGTGCTGAGCTTTTACACTTTTTCCTTTAAAGCTGTCACCTTAACTGTGAATGTATGTAATAATGGATGAGCTGCCTGCATCTTGATACCATAGCTCTGAGACATCTAGGCTGCCTGGTTTTTATTAATGCATTGTGTTAAATGTAATAGTTAACAGCCTAATTGCTAATTTTACAGCTGCTGATAGATGAACTGGCAATTGCAGCAAGGCCAGTAGCACTTCCCTCCCTTGAAAGAATATTGTAGAAAAATAATGATAAAATGTAGGTGCTTATTAATTAATATTTGTTAGCAGGGACTGTGAACTGGACAGGACTTGTTCTTGCCCAGGCCAAAAAGTAATGGAGTGATGATTCTGCTCTGTTGCTGAAGAAACTTGGGGAGTCAGGTGTGTCCTTTTTGTTTATAACATAACTTCTGTGCCTGTCCTACAGTCTAAAGGGAGTGCTGGTTGTGATGATAGCATGCACTGAGCTGTGGTGGGGAAGTGTTCTTGTGCTGAGCTGTATACAGTCTGCATCAGTATGCCAGAGTAGCTTTTTCCATCTTTTTTCTCCACTCCAGCACCTTTTTGTTATCCATAGTTCTGCTCTGTGGTAATCATGCCATCTGCTACAGTGCTGATGTAGTAGTAGAAGACTTTTCTGGCAGTGTTGAATTAGGTGTGACGATGTCAGTGAGAGTTGCTTGAGTTGCAGTTGACTCCTTACTGTCTTTTATCTGCAGCTGTGCAGTTTAGTCTGGCCTTTTTATCAGGAGCAGAGCTAGCACTTAAAAGAAATGTTCTCCTATTTTGAGTAAGACCTGTAGAAACATTGAGTCCTGGGAGGTTGTCGGTTTGGTCGCCAGGATACAGTGACAGAAAGAAACAATTATGTGGGAAATGACTTGTTCAGTGTACAGCAACCATAACAGAATTATTTTCCTGCTGCAGAAGCCTGGAATGTTAATAACTATAGTAAATATGTGACTTCCTCAGGAGGGGTTGTGTTTTAGGTAAGTGGGTAACTTGTTAGTTCTGCAGAGGTTTCAGTAACATCTACATTTGCTCACTGTGAAGGTGATGCTTCTCACCAACAGGATACAAATGTAAAACTGGGTTGAAAGAGGGGAACAAGAAGCTCTTTGTATCTTGATAACAGAATTGTTATTTCTGTAGAAACTTCTTGTGGGTAAAACTAGAAATAACTTAGTGTTAAAACAGTTCTGCATATGGTAGGGGAGTTGGGGCTTTCTGTGTCATGAAGTACTTTGTCGCCTTTAAATAGCATATTACATTGCAGAGATGAAAGCCTTTGGCCAGCATCTTCACCATGAAATGGGCTTACTGAGAGCATGTGTGTGGGGAGGAGGACAAACTGAACTTATTGCAGCATTTTGAGTGTTGAGGTTTATTTATTTGGAAAGGCTGCTAAACCCTGCTCATGGTGCAGCCCTGTGTAGCTAATTTTTCTTACAAGGTGGTTTATTTTTGTGATGCTTTGACTAGCAGCTAGTACTACACTGTAGTCTGCACACAGAAAATGAACCTGATGTGATGGACTAACGCTTCCTATAGACAAATGGAATCTCTTCTTGCATAGGGGCCTGGGGACCTTTGTGAGTTTGTATGCAAAAAGTGTGAAAATGGAATCAAATGTGCTAAAAGTCTGAACAATAAGTTTGAGGGTTTTTACTTCATAACATCCATAAACCAAAACTATGTATAAGGTGCTCCCACTTTCCCCTGAAGTGGAGCTGTGTAGCATGTCATTTTGAAGCCCACAGTTCTCCTTTATTCCTCACTCACTTCTCTGGGAAGATTTGGGCATGTTTTCAGCAATTTGCTATCACTTGGGACTTGCTTTGTTTGGTCAGGTCTTTAGATTCTGCATCTTGAGGGCTGTAATCCAGTAACTGCTTCTTATAGTGGCCGACAGTAGAAACCTCAGAAAAAAGTTTGAGCTGGCTGAGGGGAGGATATTGCCACCCAGTTTGTCCCAGATCCTTTATCTTTTAGAATATATTTCAATATGCTTTAAGAAAAGTTTGTAATTCTAAAAAACTTCTCACAGTCCAAAAGCTATGTAAGGTTATTGGTTACATCTTGGGCTTGAGTGTTCCTTTGTGTGTCCAGACAATGTTTTAATTTAACAGCTCTTGATGAGAAGAGCTGCACCTCCTCTTGTAACTTTAGCTCTTTCTTGTCACTTGGGGGTAGCTTCTCTTTTGTGTTCCTGGTCTACTTTTTTTTCCGTGTTTTATTATTATTTGTAATCACAATGCTTTCCAGGTAGTTTCTAATTATCTATTTCTAGACATCCTTCTTTTCTCAGAAGAGGAAAGATGAATAAGCATTAGCATGCACAGGATTTCAGATGGATTTTTAATATTTAGTTCTCTAAAAATTTGAGGAAAATGTCAGAGTGCTCATTTTATAAAGTCTGATCTGTTAGTGCAGGAAAATACAGCCCATGCCCTGGAAATGTGGAATAGTCCATCAGCAGTCTGTGGCTTTTGCTACATTAATTGAGGCTGGTAGGTGAGAGTTTGTTGGATGTTCCAGACAAAAGTTTCAGTGTAGAAGAGATGTGATTATTTTGTCGTTACTAGTAGTCCTGAATTTGCCCCAGATTCTTGCTTTAAGTCCAGGAAGTGTTCATTTTCAACAAGAAGCTGGAAGTACAGTCTTCAGTACAGGCTCTGGACTCATGTGTCTTGGTTTCAGGCCATTATGATTATTAAATGATCCTGGTTAGAGTTGTTTTCTCTCAGATCATCCTAGAGAACAGTTAATTAAAACCTTTCAGCCTTTTCTCCCCATTTTCTTCTCCCAGTGACTTGTATTTTGAAAGCTTTCATGGTGACCTTGAGCAGTTTGCTGTTTATTGGCAGGGAGTAGAGAGTACTGAGTTGGAGTTGTGGAGCAGCCAGTGCTTCCTGCAGGTCGCTGTAACTTCACACCAAGAGCTTGCTTTGCTAAAAATGGTTGGTATGATTGTGGGTAATTTTTTTTTGGTGCGGGGAGGGGCAGGGGGAGTTCTTCCTTCTTGACAAGCAAAAGCATTTAACTTGCTGTAAGTTGCAGATAACTCATATGAAAGTGTAAGCTTAGAAGCAGTGCATATTGATTTGTACCTGCAGAAAAGTGTATTGTTCTGGTCTGTTCCCTTTGAACTCGGCTGACTGGTTTCCTTCCCCACTTCACAGGGAACATGGTGTTATTAAATAACTTCAGGCTGACTCTCTGACAGACACTTTGCTTTCCAAGTCTCAGGCAGCTGTTGGCTCAGTTTTGGCACTTGCAAAGGCTGTTTATTGTGAGTATGTTGTCAGATGGGAATGGTTATTTGGCAGTTAATGGCAGTAACCCTCATTCCAAATCCTGGGCTTTGGCAGTCAAGCACCTGAAGTTTGAGTTTTGAGCCTAGGACTGTAGCAAATGCACATCAGAAAGCTTCTGCTTTTACCTTTTGTATTCCCTCCTTAATACTTTCTCCTTCACAGATAGGTAAGAGCTGGGACGAGCAAACAGCATTTCTGCAGAGTGGCACCTCTGCATTAAACAAGGCTGTAGTAGAAGTGAATCCAGTCACTTAACCAAAAAACTCACTCTGAAGTGTTGTGCCCTTTGCCATGAGGTAGTGCGTAGTTGCAAGGTGTATATTTAAAAAATAGGGAAGGGAAAAAAATGTTGGTAGACCTTAATGCCAAATAAAACATGTAGAGGGGTGTTGGTGGGGGTATTGCATGTCCCTGTGTGTATATAAGTATGGGTGCTTGGAATGCTTGAAAGAAAGAAAAAAGAATCTTATTGAGGTAATTTGAGTCTTCTGCTGTTCTCTGGGAGAAAAAGAAGATACTGTAATTACTTCTGTTTACTGATCAGTTTAAGCCAATGTACTTCTACTGAGGACCTGTCTAAGCACCTTCCTCAATGGTCTTCCTCCACTGCAGTTGTCCTGCCAACCTGAGCCCTAAAACTCAACTTATGAGCTCACTCAGAGCTCAGCAAAACTCAGAGCTGATGAACAACTCTGATCTGATTCACTGTGTAGCTTCTGTAATGGCACAAGAGAGAAGGGAGGGAGGCTGATAGCTGATGTGGTTCTGCTTTGTTTCCTTCTGTGATGGTACTGATTTATGCTGTTTGTTGCAGAAGGATTTAGGGTTTTATCTCACTGTCCACTTCTGAGCCTCTTTTAAAGGCAGTGATGGACAAAGCTTCAAGAGCTTTGACAAGAGTAATGATTCAGAAAAGTAGGGCTGGTTAAAGAGGTGGAAATAACAGGTTTCTGGTGGGGTTTTTTTGTGGGTTTGTTTGTGTGTGTTTTTTGGTTTGTTTTTTTTTTTTTTTAACTTCTACTTGGACTTCCAGTCTTATCTCTAGAGATAAGTGACAAGCATTTCAGCCCTCAGACAGCCAAATAAAGTTGGTAGTAATTGTTGTTCTGATTAAAGAACAAAATGTTTCACAGCAAAGGTGATTTAAACTTGCTGTTAAGAAAATACTTTGTAATTGATCAAATGGTGAGCCACTGGACAGAGTAATGGAGGTCAGCCTGGTTTTATTTTGACTGATACTTGGTAGAAATAGCATAGGTGTACTTGCCTGTTTACCTTGATGCAGCACAATTAAATCTCTCGAACCGTTTGTAGAAGGCCATTTACGTTTTGTCTTGACCTTCTGCAGATCAAAATAATTTCAAATTTGGTGGCTTTGTAATTCCACTAACCATAAAACTGGCTTTTATTTATTTTTTGCTCACACAGTAACTAACACTGTGAGGCACAAAATTTGAAAGTAGTGCTGGATAATATATAATATCTTTAATAGATTCTCCTCTCTTCAGTGTCAGACTTTGATACAAAGTGATGTTGTGTGCAGAGCTTAAAGGTCAGTTTAGTTGTATCTGAGTGAGGCCTCATGTCAGACTGTTTTAGTATGGAACTAATTAAACACTCAAAGCAGTAACTTCTAAATTATCTTTTAATCACACTTAACATTGGCCATGTGGATTTGTGTAATCACATTAACATACTTATTTAGATAAAGCCTGATGAGAGGTTTCTGTGCCACCAGATTTCTGTCCCTGTTTTGTAAGGGAGTATCTGAGCTATGATTCAGAGGAAGGTTGACTGGATCAGGCTATGGCAGAGCAAGGGAGTCTTGAGCAGCATCAGTTCTGAGCCTTGTTTCAGCCCAGCTTCATCTCGGTTACAGGCTGATGCTTTATTGGTGGCAGGCAGCATAGATCTAAAAGAAAAGGTTAAGTGGATGTTGAAGACTTCTCAAACTGGGGTTGTGTTGGGAAGCACAGGCAGTAGGCACTGGAGTATTTTCTACTTTGCTCTCCTTCAGGCTTGTTCAAAGCAGTGGTTGTACCAGACAGTGCTGTGAGCATCAGCCCTGCAGTAGCAGGAGAGGAAGGCACAGTGGAGCTGTCTTCTGTGTGCTGAGAGGTCTGTCCTTAGTACTTGTCTGCCAGCTGTCTCTTCTCTCTTAAGTACATGGTTCAGGTTCATGGCTGTACTCAGGAGAAGCTTGGGGAGCAGATCTGGCAGGAGTTTCCTTTGCCTGAGAAGCTCTACAGTAAAAGACAGGCAAAAGAGTGGTTTGCTGAGGTGTGAATCACTATAGTGACTTCTTATTTTCAGTTCCTTGTTGGATGCCTCAGGAATCTTACCCTTATAAGAGGAAAATCTCACTTGCTACTTGGGGAATGGCGAGGGGTGGTTTTAATCTGTAATTGGAACATAGGTACTCTTTGGTTCATCAGTACTTCCTAAAATGTGAAGGTTTCTTGCCTAGACTTTCAGCTGCTGCAGATGGCTTAGTGTTTCTTGGGAGCAGTAGCAAGCTGTGTGGCTTGTCCTCTGTGTTGGTCTGCCTCTGTACGTCACCTCCTCATGGTGGATGCAGATGTGGTTTGAGCATGTGAGGAGTGAGAGACTGGGGCTCCTGCAAAAAGGCAGCAGCAGCAAGTGCATGATGGGCCACCAACCATGACATGCTCTCTGCTCAAAGAGTTTGTCATGAAAGGAGGTGGTGGGGGCTGCAAGCTGGGGCTTATACAAAATGTTTTTAGTAGGTAAATTCATGGTTTTAACCCATGATTTAAGGTTTATATACTGAAAAAAGAGCAATACCAAGGTTGGCTGTGGTGGTTTCCTATGTGAATATCAGTTGTACATTTCTTGTTTGTTGTGTCAATGCTAACGTGAGTCTCCAGGCTAGTCAGTTGGTGTTTCTGTCATTAGAATTTAGAATGATGGATGATACTTTCTTTTGCCATCCAGAGTAGGTGCAGAAGGATATATAGAACATATGGAGAAGTATGACATTAAACCAGGATGCAGTAACGTTACAGGAGAGGAAACCTCTCATCTCTTGCCAGAGGCTCTCAAGTGCAGTGCTGTAGGTGCTGTCTGTGTGATAAAGATAGCTGTCAGCTGGATGGAACATTTTTTGCTTTAAAAAAGAAGACTAATCTGTTGCTAAAATTTTTTAGGTGTTAATACTTATTTAAATCCAGCCTAAGTCAGTGCCACTGAGCCAGCAGGGTCTGTGAGGCGTTTTAAGAAATGCAGAGTTAGTACCTTCCTTGGGGAAGGCACTGTTGAATCCGTCCTGTTCTAATAACAAACTTCTATTTTTCTGATTTTAGGATACTTGTGAAAGATGGTGGATCGCTTGGCAAACAGTGAGGCAAACACTAGAAGAATAAGTATAGTGGAAAACTGCTTTGGAGCAGCTGGTCAACCCCTGACTATTCCTGGTCGCGTTCTGATCGGAGAGGGAGTACTAACAAAGCTGTGTAGGAAGAAGCCGAAAGCAAGGCAGTTCTTCCTGTTCAATGACATTCTTGTTTACGGCAATATTGTCATCCAGAAGAAGAAATACAATAAACAGCACATAATCCCACTGGAAAATGTCACTATTGATTCCATCCAGGATGAGGGAGACTTACGGAACGGGTGGCTCATCAAAACACCAACAAAGTCTTTTGCGGTTTATGCTGCCACAGCTACAGAGAAGTCTGAGTGGATGAACCACATTAATAAGTGTGTTTCTGATTTGCTTTCCAAAAGCGGGAAGACTCCTAGCAATGAACATGCAGCTGTTTGGGTACCGGACTCGGAAGCCACTGTGTGCATGCGCTGTCAGAAAGCAAAATTCACGCCTGTCAACCGTCGGCACCACTGTCGCAAGTGCGGCTTTGTCGTGTGCGGGCCCTGCTCTGAAAAGAGGTTCCTGCTCCCAAGCCAGTCCTCCAAGCCTGTGCGGATCTGCGACTTCTGCTATGATCTTCTTTCTACTGGGGAGATGACTGCTTGTCAGTCCACTAGATCAGACTCCTATAGCCAGTCACCTAAATCATCTCTAAATGATGTATCTGATGATGATGAGGATGAAGATAGTAGCGACTGAGGACCACATGTTTTTTTCCCATGTGTTGCAATTTGTTTCAAACCATATGGAGCTGCTTTTGGGGAAGTCTGTAGTGAGGTTCCTCAGAAAAAAAATCCTGTTCTAGCCATAAAATATGCCTGAATATCTTCAATTGCAGTGTGCCTCAATCTATGAATTCTCTTAGATTTTTCACTCCTCTGCAGGGATAGGCGGTTGCAAATATTATCAGAATATATTCCAACTTCTTACACTTGAGTTGTGTCTAGGTTAGACTTTTGTGGAAGACTGGAGAATAAAATGTACTTTATTTAACAGCGCATACTTCCTAATGCTTCATATTGCTATGTTGTTAAGTGGGATATTTTTCTGGATATGGAGAGGAAAATTAAGCATGGATGGAACAGCGATGTTTTGGTTAATCCCTTAGACCATCTTGTGTTTTTCTAACCATGATACGTAATGAGTTGAAGTGTGACATAACATACAACCTTAAATGTCACAAAACTTGGAAATTATCTTGTTTTGCTCTTATTTATGACTTCCTGTGCCAAGCAGTGCCTTATACCAATTGTGCTGATTCAGGAAACACATCTATTGTGTTGTCTGTGTTTGTCTGATGCTGATATCTGAGAGATTGTTGGTGCTATTGAAAATAACTGCTGTGTTCAAAGTGAAGCTTTGACAAGATCATAACTGTACCCAGTGGTGGGTGATGAAGACCCGAATCACACATCGTCACCTGTGCGGGCAGACCCCAAGACTCCATTGATTCTCACAGGCTGCAGAGGGGTTCTGCTAGCAGGAGTTGCATTGCAGGTCAGGATCTTGAGATGAGAAGCTTAGGGTGGCTCTTCATGGGGATTTATATATTTTATTTTCAGAGCAGTTTCTAAGTTTCAAATTTGGCAAATGCAGTCTGAAATTTTAGCTGGGTGATAGAGCATTTGGATGTGATGGCCTCTATATTTTTGGAAATGGCTCCCTAAAATAATACTAAATTGTTTCCTAAAACATTGAGGAGAGGGTCAGGTTTCCCCCAGTCCCCCAGGAGTTTTATTGGCTTGTTTAGAAAGAACCTCATTATTTTGAAGAAAAAGCCTGTAAGTATCCTTATAAAAATTGGCTTTCCTTTTTACACAGCTGACCTCAGGATAAATGTAAGATGCTTGTTATTTCATTCTAAATGTATACCCAGGACCAAGAAAGATGTATTTAAGAACTGTAATGAAGTCGTCAGTGCAGAAAATCTGTGATAATACTAATTTTTATATTTAATAAGTTCTTGTATGCAGAAATGTTATGTTCCCATATAAATGTCAAAGTTAGATTTGCAAAGACATGTTAAACCCCCAAATAGTATGTTTCTATATTTTTATAATGGTAGTGTCAATTTTGAAGCAGAAAAACCTCTTTGAAATAGTTGTATGAATGTACAACTGACTTTATAAAAAGTTACACTTTTATATCTCTGAGTGACAATTTCTGCACTGTTTGCCTTGGTTGGCAATAATTGGGTTAAATATTTATTGAATAAACAATCAATGCTGCATATTGCACTAGTCTCCCTTTCTGTATGCTGTAAATTTCAGTCTATATATAAAAAAAGAGCAGAGCACTTCAGAACTGTAGCTGTCTGAGATTTCTGTTAGCTGAAAATGCACTTAGCATCTTTAGGGAGGCACTCTGCATGAATAGTCTGCAGGACATCGCTTCAGGTGAAAATTGCATTAATATTTTTAGCTTGGGCAATTTCTTAAAGTAAGCTTTTTTTAAAAGCACTGAAGAGTACTTGATCTACTTTGAAATAAACATAAAAAGGGGAGAGCTAGGGACGAGGAAGACTCTGTAAAATTGCCAGAGAAGCAATAAACAATTGTATATACTGAAAAAGTAGCTGAAATGAGTAGTTACATTCATTTATTCCTTCAAAGATGAGGGAATGGTGACTTGCAGCTGGGGAAAATCGGCTATTCTGAGAAGGCACTTCTAGTTAATAGTGCTTTTTGTACCTCTCAATATTTATATTTCAGGAATGGAGACTTGTCAGCCTAAGTTTTTATACAGAATCAAAGTACAAGCCTCTCTTATACATACCTTCTGATGACTAACAGTTATTTTCTTCCATGTGCAATTGTTTCTTAAGCTGTCAAATAATAACTTGTCTTGTTAAAGGGTCTATCTCTGTGTACTTTCCCTGTGTTTCTATATATTGTGCTTACTTTTCAGCACTTTCTAGGGGGTGGGAAGAGGGTTGCTGAGAGATCATATCCTATATTTTGGAGGATGTTCTTGTACCTACTTCAAATATCTTTTTATCTGTGAATGAAACTTGCACTGTGCCACACTGATCCCTGAAGCTGTAACCAAACCAACCTGTACGTGTGGGAGTTGCCATCTGAAACTGGTATATGTGGTCCAAGCTTCTTGAGAAAGCATTAAAAAAGGTGTTTTATAGTGTTACTCCTATCCCTCAGTGGTATTAGTTTAAAACTTTACAAAAATGGACTTAACAGTGACTTCTCTTATACTTAAATTCGTGAAAGGGCTCATTTCGTACTTTGTAATCTTGTTCTTTCAAACTATTTTATTTACAAATATATGGTGTAGCTTCAAGCCTATGTGTTTAATTTTCTTTAACTGTGGGCTTTCAAGGGTGACCAAATAGGGCAGCTGGTTTTTATCTTGCAAGTATTTTAGCAGCAAATTTATTCACTGTCTGGAGGGATTAATAAACTGGGAGCGTGAGCATACATGAGGACACTTAAGACCAAATTGGAAATAAATGTAGTTATGGATTTAGAAGCCACTTGCACGCTTTAGTGTCTGTTTAAAACAAGGGTGACCAGGCGTGTTGTGGAGTTTGGCTTTTGTTGGAGTAGGGTCAGCTGGGCCATTGGAAGGGACTGGAGGACCCTTCACACAGGGCAGGGTGCTGAGCAGCTCAGCTGCAGTGTTGCAGGTCTTGGCTCTGGGCCCTGTCAAACGACCGCTGGAGGCAAGACTTGTCATGGTACCAAACTGGAGGCTAACTTAGTGCATTTCTTGGAACTTCTGTGCTTTTAAGATCTTAAAACAGTGATTAAATATGGTCGGTCTTGGTGTATGTTATGTACTTTCATTGTTTGTAGTAGGCTTAACCTGCCTTTTTTTTTTTTTTGATAAGTGTTCCAAATCTAATGGAATGAAACCAGCAGCAGTGGCTGCAGTGTCTCTCTTGCAAGGCTCTGTGCTCAGCTTCTGCTTTGTAGAAGATGCTATCTTGGAGAAATTAAGTGCACATTTGCATACTCTTTACCAGTGCATTCTTTTGCTGGTAATATTAAAGGAAAGGGAAGAGTCTCTCTTCTGAAGGTTTAATTGAAGCCTACTAATTTTAGCCTCTGCACCTAAACTTCCATTGTTACCTTAAGATACAAATTAGGCTGTTTTCCTTTCAGGCTTGATGCAGCTGAATTTCCTGTAGCTAATGAGTAATCGGTGAGGGTCAGGCACTGTTGCTCAGTTTCAAACAAAGTCGAACAAAATGGGTGAGTGAATTAATTTGCATTGAGTTTGCAGCAGGGCATTTAAGGTCTCTTCTCTGATGTGCAGATTATGAGAATAACATGCGGAAAGGTTGTATTTATGTGGGGCTTTCCCCCAAGGGATATACTTTAACTAATCTCTTAATGCAAATGAAACAGTGGTTATCAGAGTTGTTGATGTTGAAGTGGAAGCAGATTATGGCTTGTATTGTGATTTTTGCTTTCTTGTAATCCCTAGACCAATAGAAGAATGCCAGATTCTGTTAGCAGATACGGCCAGGAAGGAGCTGAAGTAGTGATTTCTCCCATCCCCCTCAGCAGCAAATTATTGTAGTAAATATTAGAAGGTCTCTCGGCTGTTTTCTGCCTTCCATTTGATGAAATATGAGCTACTTGTTTGTGCCTGCAGCTGGCCTCTTGCCACCAGTGGCTCCCGTGACTCGCTGGGTAGCCGGCGTGCTTGCCGCAAAGAATCTCTGTTCTGTTCCCTTGCTGTGATGGAGTTTGGAGCTGCTGGGGAGTGCAGCATAGCCACGGTGGCTCTGCTGTACAGTGACAGACAGCTGTACTGCGCTGCATGGATCTGAGAATAGCCTTGAGCTGGATCAGGAGTAAGAAATCTGAGCCTCAGAGTAGAGATTCATTGTGTTCTAATTTACTTTCTGTCTGATGTACTACTTGTGCTCAGACTGGGAATCAGAGCACTTCAACTGCACTTGGACACGTTTAGGATAAAAATTGACAACGTAAGGTGATTGAATGAACAATGAAATACTCTGCCAAGGAGCAGGAGGCATTTCAGGGTCTCTTAATGCATCTGACTGCTGTTATTCCTGCCTAAGTGGAATAAGCCTTCCTCTGGGGTGAGATTAGAATCTTAGAATCATAGAATAGTTAGGGTTGGAAAGGACCTGAAGATAGTCAAGTTCCAACCCCCCTGCCATGGGCAGGGACACCTCACACTAAGCCATGGCACCCAAGGCTCCGTCCAGCCTGGCCTTGAACACCACCACGGATGGAGCATTCACAACTTCCTTGGGCAACCCATTCCAGTGCCTCACCACCCTTACAGTAAACTTCCTCCTTACATACAATCTAAATTTCCCCTGTTTAAGTTTGAACCCGTTACCGTTGTCCTGTCACTACAGTCCCTAATGGACAGTCCCTCCCCAGCATCCCTATAGCCCCCCTTCAGATACTAGAAGGCTGCTATGAGGTCTCCACGCAGCCTTCTCTTCTCCAGGCTGAACAACCCCAACTTTCTCAGCCTGTCTTCAT
>JANEXQ010038391.1:0-25544 GCA_026283885.1 Poicephalus gulielmi | reverse complement strand
TCAAGGCCAGGTTGGACACAGGGGCTTGGAGCAAGCTGCTCTAGTGGAAGGTGTCCCTGCCCGTGGCAGGAGTTGGAACTGGATGGGCTTTAAGGTCCCTTCCAACCATTCTGTGACTCTATGATTCTATGATTTTTCCCAGGGGTTTTTGTACCACACTGGTTACAGGCCTGAGTAGGGAAAACAAAAGGAATGGAAAACTGGGTTAATAAATGTGGGGTTTAATATGAATTTGCCAAGGTGCTGGTGGAATTTTTGATTCTGCCTAGGGGATACGAAGAGGACTTGCTGTAAGCTGCCATTGTGCTTTTTCTGAACACTAGAAAAGAAACACTAAGGCTTGAACACTCCGTCACGTGTGTCTTTGAGATACGTTGTATGGAAAAGAAGGCAAAGGTGGCATTGAGACTTCTCAAGGGTTTTGAATGAGGGAAATATTCTGAGCTTAATCCTGCCACGTACCAAGCACACTGTGTATATCTTGGTGTGTCCCTAACCCTCTGTATACATGACTGCATGAAAATTCATGCCTGAGGAAGACTGATGTTTGTGCAGACTACCTTATAATTTATCAATCCAAGGAAATCCAGATCTCAGGTGAAAGGATAATTAGGAGTGTTAACTAGGGTAAATGAGTAGTGCAAGTGCTTCTATGTACATACACACACTTTGATGTACTAAACCAGTGATTTCTTCACTGAAGGCTTTAACAGGTAAATCTGCAAGATTGCAGGCAGCATATTTCCTTAGGAAAGAGTCACTTGACAATAAAGCAGTAAGCAGACAGTTAATGGGGACCCATTATTCCACTTCTCACATACATATACAAAGCTATTATTTTACTTTTATTGGGCCTTCCTCTTTTTTCCTAAAGTCTGAAAAACAATGTTGGGACAACTGAAATGCACCGGTCCCCTCTCAGGTTGCTGGGTGACATAAATACATTGTCTGACACTTTCCCAACACCAAAGTTGTGTTCTGCATGTAAATTCCTGCAAGCTATTGAGATCACAAGTATGAAATCTGAAACTCCTGGTTCTATGATGATAAAGGGACGTGTTCTTTAAGAAAGCCCAGTTTTGCTGCAAGCAATGAACATGCTATGTGGAAAGAGACCTAGATTTGAAGTAGAGTTTGAAATGCTGCAGGGATTGCATTACATCCTTCTAACACTCTTTTTCCTTGGTCAGATAGAAGCTTTTTATTGTTGTTTATGTGTTTACTCTGTGAATATTAGATTGGAAAACTTCTATTAACCATCTTCTTCTTGACTTCTTTTCTCCCCCTTCTTTCCCTGTCACCCACCTCCTCTGCATTTACTGAACACCATGATTCTCTTTCAGAGCTGCAGAACTGTGTTGTTTAACCACAAAAACATCTCCAGCATTCCCTCTTTCCTTAAAAATACCCTATTCTTTTTAAAACACAAAGTGGATTTGTGCCATTTGATTATTTACTGAAAGCAGATAAAGAAATTTATTATTAGGAAATCCAGTTTCATGCTGGGAGAGACAGAAGTGCAGTCAAATTAACAACCTGCTTTGTATTTTAACTGTATTATAGTCTCACCATTCTGCTCTGTTTCTCAGCAAAAAAACCCCCAACCCAATAGCAGTGATAACTGCACAAAAACCCCAAACCCACAATTGCTATTTATTGCCTAGAAAGAGCTGGGTTTACTCCTTTGGAAAGCAGAGGAGTGAAATGAGGTAGTGGCAAGGGGTGAGGGTTTCAGGACCAAATACTGCAAATAAAACTCACCTGGAGCTTTTGAGGAGTGAAACATCAAGACTGTGGTGAACAATTTCTTGCCAGCAATTGCCTTGACCGTTGGGTCACCATTGGGAAAATAATATGATAATCTTTACATTAACTTCAGTAGTTTTCTTTGTGCCAATTGCTCCTATTGTTGCGAAGCTCAGCTAAGCTGGCATGATGGGAGGTGTATTACTGGACTGCTTAAGAGAAGACTTGCTTGAGTTCTCAAGCAAGGTGAATAGGACTTGGAGAATCTGACAAAAATGTTTTATCTGAGCTGTTCTCTTAATTAAATTAGTCCCATTCCGATAGCCAGCTGAATAGTGATGTCAAGGAGGAGACAGCCACCTTACAAAACCTTTCCTGTAAAACTCCCTGTATTTTTAGATCCTTGGATTCTTTCAGTGCCATCTGTAGCTCACACATCACATTCTTCACCATGCCATTACCTTACAGAAGTAGATGAAAACTAAGGAATTATTTTATCTAGGTCAGAAAGGGAATATGCTGAGAAAACTCCTTTGTGAAGGGAGAAATCAAGCCACCACACAACATTAGGGAACACCAGGTGCTTTAATTTAGATATTCTTTCAATATTACCCATTTTAGTAGCAGCACGTCAGGATCATGTATGAACCGATGCTGATGTTATTGCTGGCTAAAACTAATTCTTGCCTCAGCTTTAGGCAGTTTAAGAAGCACTTTTAGCTCCTTGCTTCTCTGGTGCCTGATGGCCACATCCTGCTCCTGCTGTCTGTTGGGGAGCTGTTCAAGAATTGGCAGGATCTTAGGATGTGCATGGAGGTTTCCTTGGGTCCGAGCAAGGGAATTTTGCGTTTTTTTCCCTTTATGATGGTCCCAAACTACACCAAGAATTCAGAGGGAATTAGAATAACAATTTCTGTGGAATTTTCTTGAAGCAGAGGGGAGAGCTGTCCTTGCCCAGGGCTTGATAGCTCTCGACAGTGCTGCAGTAAACGCGACGCAGAGTGTGGGCTGCGTACCGTAGAGTGTGAGTGCCCTCTGCTGCAACGGGCCACGCTGCACACGCTGCAGAACCTCGGTTTGCTTTTACTCTTCTTAACCTTCCAACAAAGGTGTTTTATCCTAGTGACGCACAGGGGATGCGCTGGTGGCACCGGATCTGATTGAGGAACGGGCTGTATTCTACGCTCGGTTGAAGTTAGTGGTGCCAGCAGTCAGTGGAGTTTACTCAACTGGCGCCTATTATAAATATCATAATATTCTTATGAACGTTTCCAGTGGTGAGGAATTTCCAAAGCTGTAGTAACAAGCTCTGTGAATAATTCCATATAGATACATGAATAAAGTGAAATGCTTTGAAGTACTTAAAAGTAAGTTTTAATATATTCCCTTAGTGCTCAGGTCATTTACGGTCAGAGTTCCCAACTCATTTATATATCACAGCTTAAAGGGAAAAACAGTAAATCTTAAGTTTCCCAGGTGGAGCTTCTACAAAATTCAGCAAATCTATTTTAAACAAAGTGTTTTAGCTGTTAAGCATTCATGTTATTTTGTGCTTCTCCATATAACTTCTACTGACAGCAGCTTTTACGGAATACTAATATTCTCTCACACACATTGCATATCTAAAGCTACTAATTACAAATCACATTTTACACAAGCTTTGAAAATGAAGCTCCAACACTTTGTAGAATATTCTTTTAAATAGCCTGGTACAATATTAAATAATTATTAGACAAAGATTATTATAAAATCAGGCTGCTAAATTACTGACTTTGTGTTTTCTGCAGCCCTAATCCTTCATTTTTCCCTCAAGCAAAACTCCCACTGATTTGAAAAAAGTGAGTTTTAGGTCTAAGTGAAACATCCATATGAACTGCACTGTAGCTGGATATGGTATTTTGGTACTATCTAGAAATCAAGTGCAGATTGTATACCGTGAACCTGCAACTGGGAAACTGCCTGCCTCCTTGCCAAGTGGCCTGAGGGCATCAGTAGGATCTAAAGTGGCTTCACAGGTATTCCTGTGAATGTCAGTTGGAAACACCGTCAAAGGGAATTCCAGATTTATGATAAGCAGTGTGTTGAGATCCACCATAAAAGACATTTCTCCAGTTGGAGACCCGTGGAAAAATGCAGCCTGTGGTAGGCTCTAATGAATGGAAGCAGCTTACGTGGTATCTCACAGTGACCTCTTTTGAAAAAGGCCCTAAGAACGATGGTGAGAGACTTTTTAGCAGGGCCTGTTGTGACAGGATAAGGGGTGATAGTTTAAACTAAAAGAGGGGAGATTCAGGCTGGATTTGAGGAAGAAATTCTTTACAATGAGGGTGGCAAACCACTGGCACAGGCTGTCCAGAAAGGTGGTGGATGCGGCATCTCTGGAGACATTCAAGGCCAGGCTGGATGCCTGATCTAGTTGAAGATGTCCCTGCTTATTGCAGGGGATGAGCTTTGTAGGTCCCTTCCAACTCAAACTCTTTTATGATTCTATGATTCACTAAAAATGCCTCCATTCTTTTTTTGTCCCCAGTTCAGCACTATTCCGGATAGAGCCTTGAGCAATTTAAAGCGTCACCACGAAATAAATGCAGTGAAAAATCAATACCAGTACAATTTAGCAACACACAAGTTAGCTCAAAGTGACTGTGCTGTAGAACTGACTGGAAGGAGCATCCCACAAGTAGTGCAGGTGGTGCAATACATCTGTGCCTCCTGACACCTCAGTTCAAACACACGTTAGTTTTGTTGGCTCAGATCAGTATTTTTTCCTGCTCCCCACAATGATGTAAATCAGAACTAATTTAGTAGTCCCTACCGAAGAAATGTGTATTGCAAAGCTCTGCAAATCAGGACTGAAATGCCTTTGACAAAGCCTTGTGTGGTAAATTCACGCAGAGATATATCTTCCCTGTATCTTCTGCTGCTCCATGCTATTGTTCTTTCGCTTCCACAAGGATTGAAACTCACCTCAAATCTTGAAGATAAATCAAATTCATAACCTTAAGTGGATATGCAATTCCATAGAGAACAAGCCTGACAAAGACAGTGAGGCTAATACAATTGTAAGACAGCCGACTAGCCTAGGGGTTTCCTTTAATGTTCCTTCTACTGCAATCAGACATTGGCACACATTCAGACCTGGTGCAGCAGGAGCTCTTGAGAGCTACATGAGATCCTGGGCTAATGAGACTGCTTTTAGCTAAGTTCATGGGGAATGTCAAAGCTTCCTGCCCTAGGAGGTCACAAAGAAAGATGCAAATCTGTGGCCAAGTTGAAGGTTGGGCTGAAACTTGAATGAATGACATTGAAGGCCTGTGCTGAGAACTGGCTGGAAGCAGGAAATGCTGTTATCTTGGATGTCAGCATTTCTATGTGCTGCTGGATAAGTACAAGCATGGAAAAGAAGTAGTACCTTGTCCTTAAACTACTGTGCTTTTTACTTTCAGTAGCATACCTGGCAACTGCAACTTCTTCATAGTGCAAGTGAATTCCGTCTGTTTGGATAATAGATCCTTAGACTGGATCTCTTCATCCCATGTCTTACGCAGGCAGAATTTGAAGAGTAAAACTTAAAAACTGCAAAATAGTTACTGGAGTGTTGGGATTTAGCCCTTCGTCTGAAATAGAACTCTGGATCCAGGCACTATTTAATAAGCTTGGCCTTCTTATAAACACCATTTGTCTTTTCAGTTTAAAAGCATCTCCACAGGGAGTCATGGGTGATCAGGACTCCCAAGAGTTACCTTAATACCATGCCATGAATCATCTAGTGAGCTGGCTGTTGTTTAAACACCTTCCCCTTCAGCTCTGCCATCCCTCCTAGCACCTCATTTTCAGCTGTGTAAGGCTGGGGAGTTGCTCTCATGAGAGCTGCTGAGAATATGAGTCTATGAAACATCATGGGTAGTTTTGAAGAGCGTATCTTGTTCAGTATCACATAGTACTATAAGCATTTTGTATAGGATCTATCATATAATGTGTCTGACATTGATTTACAAGCTGTTAATATATTGCTGCTCTGGAACTGGACAGAGTAAAGCAAATAAACTAGCTTAGGCTGAGCTTCAAAATGAGAAGTAGTTGTTGCCTCTACTGTTACCAACTTGGTTGCCTTTTTGGCGCCTCACTCACAAAACTAAGGAGGTGGCAGACTACTGTTTGTGTTCTTAATATCAGAGCTTCCTTTTTTGTGTTTCCCTTTAGAAAAAAGGGGGTTTAGGCAGTCACAACATATGGTCTTGTAACTCTACAAAATTGTAGCTTTGTTAACTTCATGCAAGTTGTTCCAAGAAGGACTGAGAGTTCTGTGCAGATATTGGAATGAAGTCTGTACTTCTGCAGGAGCATCTACACCGTTCTGAAGAAGTTAGCATGGCACAGGGCAAGTGTTTGCTCCAGTGCTCTCAAAACATGTGAAGCCACAACTGAAGTACAAATTATGGTTCATATGCTCTGTGCCTTTCCTGCCTTTCGGACAAGCCCATGAGCTGCAGCTTAAGTCCATCTACATTACCCCTTCCTGCATTTCTTCCTGACACGTTGCCTTGCAAAGACCAAATTCAGAAAACTCATTTCACATGCCTTGTTTCTCTCCATCATTAGTTCCAGGATATGCCCATGTGGGGTGGCCCAGCCCAGTCACTATGCATGCTACCTTTTCCTGGGTGGAAAGCATGTGTCGTCCTCTGTCTTCCCAACTCTATTCTAGGGCAGGGAGATTTTGACATGTTCTTCTCCATCTTGAGGTTCCTTCTGAAACTGCCAGTCTGAGTTACTCAGCAGCTTTTGTCCTTCCATGTGGATAGCAGGGATACTTTAAATAGCCACCACAGGGAGGATGCTTCTGCTGTAGAACTCGAAGCAGTTTTGGTGACTGCCTGTGAAACCCAAGAAGCCATAAGGCCTTATTGGGTCAAGGAGCCATATAGAACACTTTTAGCTGTTTTAAGCCCCTCCGTCTCTATGCCAACAATGCACATTTATGAGGATAATTGTATATCAATTTCAGATGCAGGCTCCTTTATTGAGAGGAAATATCAGAAATTAAACCTTTATAAGTATCCAGAAGCAATTATAAAATGAGTAGATTATAGCGGTAATACTGTAAATGGAAATGCACTGAAATGTCAAAGTACTTGCCATAAAATGTAGCAATAACATGATACTAAGCACAATATAGAGAGATTTTGAATATTAATACCTTTATGATTTTCTCCATTAATACTGATAAAGTTCAAACAATCATCACCAAGCTGATCAGGGGAATAATAATATCATTACCATCATCTGCGGGAGGGAGCTATAATGGTGCTGTCATTCTATCCTACTGGAAGATCACTTATGAACCAAGTTGGATCCTGACATAAATCCCTGGAGGTAAATGACAGGACATTACAAGGCTCAGAGGATAATTGTAAACTCACATGCTAATGACTCAGACTTGTAAAGATACCAATCCTAACAAAAATGGGAACAAATAGTAAATTAATTTTCCAGCTTGGCTGGCACTGTCTGCTCGGGAGAAAAGTTCATTGTATCTGATGGCTTAGTGAGCTTTGCTTGCTCTATTTATTCCCCTACTATTTCCTTTATGGGGATCTGTACATAATACACCACCCCTCATGGCTGGTTTATTTAATGGCCTAATCAGCAGGCAGTTGCTGGAGTTTTAGCACCATTGCGATGCCTTTTCCTGCAGAAATGCCTGCTTTGCAGAGAAGGCTTCTGAGCTGCTCAGACCAAGAGACCTCTGACACATGCAGGTTGGGGCATTACTTGAATGTCTTCTAAAATCTATAGCTATTACTCTATCACCTTGGGTGATAGATCAAAATCTACACCTGTGTCTGCACAGTGCTTT
This sequence comes from Poicephalus gulielmi, assembly GCA_026283885.1. Lineage (NCBI taxonomy): Eukaryota > Metazoa > Chordata > Aves > Psittaciformes > Psittacidae > Poicephalus > Poicephalus gulielmi. Next base: position 17,938 of record JANEXQ010038391.1, on the reverse strand, counting down.
GGTGTCAGAACCATGGTTAGTAATATCAGCATCTGACATGGAAATTCTGAGCCAAGCCCTGCCTCTGTTTATGTCTGTCGTGCCCAATTTTAACCTTCAGTATGTCCATATATTTTCATGCGGCTGAATTCCATTGTCACATTCACCAGCACGAATCCGTCACATCTTACTGATGCTGAGAGGATGGAACTTTGTCATCTGCTGAGCACTCTGCTTTTCATCAGAATGTGCTGCCCGTGCCTCTCTTTAAAACAGTGTGTCACAAGAGGCACTGAAGGCACAGGCTTCATATTAAGCATGCATGCAAGTGCTCTCTTGGATTGGGAGCACAGCACTCACCTTCTTGTGGGAACAGAGCCGGGCAGGTAAAAGCAGAAATTAGTCCTTCTGTTTCTTGAGGCCACACAAAGAACACAATACGATCTTTGTTATTTATGCAGACTATGTGTGTGCCTATGGGAGATTTTCTTGCTGCGTTTGTCTCCTTTTTCTTACTATGTATAAGTAAGATGGTCATTAAAAACTGTGGAGAGCACAGTGCAACTAATCCTGTGTTTTCCCTCTTCGAAATAGATTTTGCATTGATACACTGGTTTTTCGGTTTGTATGAGCTACCAACATCTGCCAAATTCAGTCACATCATGACTGATTTTATTAGAAATAACTATAATGGTTCTTTGCATTAATAATAATCAATAAATATTTACATTAAAGAGAATGAATACATATAAACCATTATATTACTTAAAGATACAAATACTCCTAAAGGGCCATATTCTAGGTACCAGATTCAGCATCAGGGGCACTGCTAGCTGCTAAGGATGGGTTGAGAAGCAGCAGGGCCTCAGGCAGAGCTGCGGGCCACGTTTGTCGTTAAGTGATGGAGTACGTTTCTCCTGCATTGTGGAGGCTCCTGCTGCTCATCATGTACTTCACAGGTATGGTTTGAAAGTTATTTTTGTTTTAGCAACAACAACAACAACAAGAAGAAAGAATTTGCAGAGGAGCAGCCTGTGCATTTAATTATAATACTGAATATTAATTAATAAAGCACATCAAAAATAAGTTGCTGGCTGCTGTATAATTAGCTATCTACACCCATCAGATCAAAGTATGTAAATGAACTACATTCTAATAAGCCCCACTGTTTAGCTCAAGAATGATAATGAATCTAATTTGCCTGCCTTAACTTAGCTAAAGCCACTAACTATGTGATTTTCTTTTCTTTGTACATTTTTCTGAGCTGGTACAAACCCGAGATAATCAATAATGGGGAATAGTCTCCTGAGTGATTCCCACTAATGCTAATGGGAGTTAATTGCTTATATTTAGAGGAGACTGTGCAGTTCTGGCACCCCAGTGAATATAAATTACACAGCGGCGGAGACTGCACAATGGGCTAAATCATCCCCACCCACAGGAGGAGGAAAGCTATTTGGGGGAAAACTGCTTTATTCCTTCTGTGGCGTCTTGTCTGGCTGCTCACAGGAGGGTTTTGCTGCCCAAGTGAGAGTGGTCTTACGGGGCATGTCCCAAGGCTCCTCAGTGGACCTGGGACCTGTGGGATGTGTCCTTGGTGCCCGCAGTCCCACGTTGGTGTCCCCTGCACCCTGCTGCTTTGTGTGGCTTTAGAGGTGGCAATGCAAGGCTGAGTGTGCTGGGAGGAGCCAGCTCTAGGATTCCTCCTATGTATCAGATGGATTTGGCCATCCCAGCTTCAGACTCCACCGTGTTTCTTTCAGCTCTCTGCTGAATAACCACAGAAAAGGGAACAGCATCTTGTCTGTGCTCCCACACTTTCCATGTCCCCATGTTTCACTTGCATTTTGTCCTCCTCTTCACTTCCTTGCACCTGCTCCAGGGCACAAATGATAACCCTGCCATAGACTGCTGGCACCAGAAAGCCCCTGAAATCACTGGCACAGGGCATAGCAGCTGTGGGGTTTCATTTCCCCTTTGTTGTATTGGCATCTGCTCACTGCAGTTCAGCATTGAAGGGCTTGGAAAGTGCAGCTGGAAGGATAGCATCAGCTCAAGGCATTTGTAGCTCCTGAGGTGGGGTCAGGTAGCCACAGGGTGCTGGAGGACCCACATGCTCTTCCTTCTTCATTTGGGCAGTATTGCCTGGAGGAAGGTCCTAGCCAGGAGATCTGGCAACTTGGAGATGTCCCATGGTGAAACCAGTCTCTGATGGCTGATCCTCCCCTATTTCCCTCCTTGGTGGCGCAGGCATGGTACTAATGTGGGGAAACAGTTTTTAATGAGATAAGGAGTATGTCAGCCCCTATTTTGAAGGGCTGTGAGGGGATGCTGGATTGTTAGTTCTCCCATTAACATCATGTAGAGCTGAAACTCTGTCACCTCACTTCTCAGTCTCTGAACATTCTATTTCAATTAAATTGGCCTGACATGCCTTTATCCATTTTTAAACAAGAAACAAGACAAAACAAACAAAAGCGATCACAGTTTAGCTGAGTCTGTGAAAAGTGCTGCATTATCTTAGCGACAAAAAAACCCTGTGGACTTATTGGAAGATGAAATTCTGCATATTGTTAGGCTGTAATTTAGGCACTTCAGGATTTAAAAAATTATATGGCTGAGTTATTTACAGCAGAAGAGAGGGAGTTGTGCCTACGGATTAGCTTCTTGTCATCATGTTTTTAAATCTATAATGGGCATAATGGAGTCAGCTGTACAATGGTAATTTGCAAAGCCCCATTGATTTCAATGAAAGTGCAATGAGGATGGTTAAAGGTATTGGGAGGGCTGGTGCTTTCAAATGAAGAGAGATTAAAAAGGGCAATATTAGTAAAAGGAACAAATAAAAATGAATGGGATTAGATAGAGGGCTTACAGTACTGAGGTCCAGGCACAGGGTAGCTGATCACTAGAGTGAAATCTGCCTGTATTTAAACAGAAGTCAAAACGTTTTGTGCTTCCATTTAAAGTACCTGACTTCTAAATACATGTTCTCATTTCTCAGTAGCTGCGTTTCAAACTGATGTTTGCATCTACCCACTGCTTCTCAGGTCACTCATTGCTCTTATTTTTTATCAAATGAGGAGGAAAGGATGAGCGCTGTGAACACCAGGAATGTGTGGATGGCGCCTGCTTCAGCTGGGAACAGGAGCAGTGCCAAAGAAGCAAGTGTAGCAGTGACCTGCTTCCAGTTGCTCACAGCTTTGCCAAACCTGAACCACTGGAGCAGAAGTTCTCTGCTACAGCTGTCTCCTTTAAGCTCAAACTTTTGAACAGCTTTGGCTGAAGCGTTCCAGAGATGAGGCTAGGAAGAAATAGAGGATAACCTTTTCACCGGATACCTCAGGAAGTCATCCATGCATGCGGGTGGAGAGGCAGTTGGATACTACCAAGAAGTTCTAGATTTGTCACCCCAAGAACCAGCCGTGGCTCAAGGAAATATTTGAAGCTCAGTGTGAGTCGAGAGTGGATTAAGCTGAAAGTGTTTTCAAGGACCCTCTTGATTGCTGGGCACAGAGGAGGGTAGTTCATGCAGTGAATCAGTGTCCTGCTCTCTGGTTTAAGCTCAATGCCTGAAGCTTCCCAGCTCAGCTGTTCTGGCAGGCTGCACAGAGGCTGCTTTTGAGCTCCCAGTGATGTGTTTAACAGTAAAGTGTCACTGGCATGACCCTCCTTCCTCATCCAGTGAGCAGTAAGAGCTCGTCCTGGCCTTTCTCTGTTTTCTTAATGTATGCATCTGCCTTCTGCTGTGAGCAGTTCTGCTGGTCCTAGTGTGAACTTGCCACTACCTTTTGCTCAACATCAGCTGAACCAGAGACTCACCAGCCCCTTTTTCTTCTTTCTAATCAAACACTATCACATGAAGTCACTTCAAAAAGCCCTTTCTTTATTGCTTACCGAACCCTTTCCCAGAGGAATGTCTTGTTACTGTGAAAGGACTGATGTTTTGCTGTGACATCTTTGCAGCAGTATCTCGAAACCATTCCTACTAGGAATGGTGTTTCCTTTCACTCTTGTTGAGTATCTCCCCAGATATTACCAATGACAGCTTTCAGGAATCAGTTGTTAAGCATCATCAAGGCTTAAATCAGTGAAAAAATGATGACTTTTTACTGACAGCAGGTTCAGCATCATCAGAAGTGAGAGTACCAGCAGTGAGGACCTGGAGTTGTCAGTTCTGTGCCATTTGGCTGTCATTGTTGGTATTCAGCATTTAATTTTTATGCGCCCAGCATCTTTACTACTACTATTAAAATGATTCTCTGAGGTCCAATGATGTTCTCATGCTCACATGAGAATGGTAAGTAGATGAAGACAGTTTCTGGTGTATGGAAAGCACTTTAGGCTAATTCAGTATCATGCTGGAGAAGAATTCTTACACATTTGCAGGTCTATTTTGTTATTCTCCTTTAATTCCTCTCATAAAGCTCTGTTGTGACAGGGTGTTAGGCATAAATTTAACAGCAACTAGGCAGCTGATGTGCAGAGACCTCTGCCCAGCGAGCTGACCACTATCATCACAGTGGGTTTTTTAGCTCTTTCCTGTTTGTCTGTAATCACATACTGTGCCTTGCCCTACATTGCACTTACAAGCACTCTTCAGTGTGTTTTGTGATTGTGTGACACCTAGCATAATGTTACTAGCAAGTGTCAGAAACTTGTGTGCATGTGTAGGTATGCACACATACATGTATGTATATGTGTGAGGATGTGTTTGGGAAGGCTCCTCAAAATGATTAGTAAGAGATGCCACAGGAGACCCCATTTAAAAACTTCCTTTCCCCACTTCAGTTTTTCTTTGCAGGGACATTTCAGCCTTTCATGATCATAATGATTAAAACTTCTTATTTACAGCATAAGCAGAACTCTCTTCCATGCACTAAGGAATCAAAAACTTGCTTTCTTACTGTAAATCACGACTTTTCTAGACCTGTGTTGTGATGTTAAGCCAAGTGAACTGTCCTGAACAGCTAGAAACAATTTCTTTCATATCAGCTGTCATCATTTGTTACTATTCTCATCATCAGGGGTACAGGAAGTTTTATGTCTGGCACTGAACATGAAAAGATAACAATCCTGCCAAGGAACAAAAAGAAGCATCAAGATTCATTCCAAGGTGCTCCGTGTCTCTGCATTTTCAGGACTCAAAGCATCGAAGCAACTAAATAGTTACGTCAGTGCTACTTCGATTGAACCAGTTTTACATGACTGAGCTATAGGGTTTTTGTATAGAAGGTCTGAATCACCAAACATCTCATTTTAGGCAGCAATGTTAACAATAAAAATAATACTTCATTATCTTTGTACACAGTCAAGTGTATCTAGATTGCCTTTAAATTCCAACTTCGCTTTTGTAGATCGTGTTATGATTAAGGCATGCAAAAGTGCATCCATTGAAATAATCGTATCCTCTGCTTTTAGGAAGCAGAGGGATATTTGGGGAAATATATTTGTATGTAAATTGCATCTTTTGAGTTAAGAGACATTTATTTTAAAAGAGATTCTGAATGTCCCATAAGACTGCAGGGTTTTGTGGCCATCTTTTGTATTGGATGCAGCAAACTCCACACCTCTGCGTGCAGAGACAACCGCCTTGTTTGCCAAGACAATTCATTGTAAAAGGAATTTGAAAGCTATTACATACCTCTGCATATATGTGAAGGGATATAAAGGGGATAAGAAAAGTACAGTCAGTCTTTCTTTCTCTGTCTTTATATACATAAACATAGTGGGGCCTCTGGGATGATGCTTCCCTTTTATTGCGGTAAATCTATTGACTTAAATGGGGATAACTTGTGTAGAGAACTGACATTCAGATCAGTGATAGAACATTAAGGAACTCATTTCTGTGTGGTTGAGCCTGGACATAAGTGCAGTTTTTCAATCCAAAGTGTATTTTATTGTGAACTATGTTCTTATACTTGAAAGTAATGTGAGCTCTTTATCTGACATTGACAGTCCGAGTGCAGGATTTCAGTGGAAGAACATCTCAATTGCATCAGTTAGACTGACAAAAGCATCAAATCCATGATCTATTCTCGCATTTACTCACATCTTTCCTTTTTGGTTGGGTTTATCCAGGAAAAATGCGCCAGATCCTTAAAGGTGAGCAAATGGGCTTATTTGCAGGGTATAGAAACTGGTTCCTGGTTTTGTATTTAAACTCATTCATAGTTCCAGCTACAGGCTAAGACAGAATGTTTCCTAGCTGAAAGGAAAAAAAGAAAGAGAAGAATACCTGTGGCACTTTGTTTTTCTCTCATCACACCTTTGGGACCTGATACAAAGCCTCACAGATGATTTCAGGCTCTTTATTGCTATCAGACAGATTTGGATAGGGACTTCGGGCACATGCAAAGTCTCAGCAGCATCAGAGAGTTACACCAGTGAGGCCAATAGTGCAAATCATACTGCAGATGTCACAGTATCGTAGAATGGTTTGGGTTGGGAAGGACCTTAATATCGCCCAGTTCCAACCTCTGCCACAGGCAGGGACACCTCACACTAGACCGTGTCAGCCAAGGCTCTGCCCAGCCTGGCCTTGAACACTGCCAGAAGTGGAACATTCACAACTTCCTTAGGCACCCTGTGCCAGCGCCTCGCCACCCTCACAGTAAAGAACTTCTTCCTTATATCTAACCTGAACTTCCTCTGTTTCAGTTTGAACCCATCACCCCTTGTCCTATCGCTACAGTCCCTGATGAAGAGTCCCTCTCCAGCATTCTTGTAATCCCCTTCAGACACTGGAGGCTGCTCTGGGGTCTCCACGCAGCTTCTCTTCTCCAGGCTGAACAGCCCCAACTTTCTCAGCCTGTCTTCATACGGGAGGTACTCCAGCCCCTGATCATCCTCGTGGCCTCCTCTGGACTTGTTCCAACAGTTCCCATTGTTGAAGTGAACAATTAAACAGCACAGTTAAAATCCTGAACCCTTCCTTGCACTGGGGCTCCCAGCACCACCCCAGCAAGCTACAGCTAGCGGGTGTGCTCATAGAGCCCCAAGGAGAAGCGCAGTGTTTCACAGAGAGGCCTGCAATCAGCTCAGTGTCTGATATCCATTCAGTTCTTCAGAGCATGTGACAAATTATCTGGAAAAATGTTTCTTTAGTGAGTCAAATCTTAAGACAGCATTAAGCAACCTGCAAGATAAATGTAGGAAGTGCCGCAGCGCAGGAACATGGGAAGCTGACAGAAACCTACAGGGAGCTGGTTAAAATCTACTTCACTTGAGTGGCCAGAGCCTAAGAGTACAAAGAGGTCAATATATCCATAATTATTATTACAATTTCTGTTTAAAATATGCCAAGTTCTTTAGGAGAAAAAAAGAGTTCCTTTAAAAAAACCCTTTTAAATTACAGCTTCAAAGCATTAACTTGTCAAGTAGCTTCCTAATTTCCCCAAGGATCTAAGAAATAGGCATTAGGATTCCTGGAGCAAGGCAAAGACTTAAAATTCTGGATTTTTAATATACAAGCATTTTATATATGTTATACTGAAATGGAGCAGCTAATTTAGTGTGACTTGTACTAACTAGTTACTGGAGCCCATACAGAAGTACTGGTAGCTATACAGAGAGTATGCTCTATTTTCACCTTCAGACTACCTTTCGGCATTTGGAAGAAACAAGCATATTCCCATCTTGCATGTCTCTTTGGAAGGACGTTTTGCTTGTGGAGAATAACTTCTGTTTCTGCATGTGGAAAGTTGTACAGGCTGTGAATAATGCCCATCTTATTTTTTCCACATACTTATTTTCTACAGCAAACAAATGAAGGATACGTCATGATGATGACAATGTAGAAAACATTACTAGTCCATTATGCAGCACTTCAGGTAATTAATTTTAGCATAGCAAGTAAATAATTCTCCCAACAGCCTCATGAACTTTTGAGATAAGTATTATCTTTCCAAGGGTAAGTCACTGGCAGCATCAGTATTAAAAGAATGGGATGCTGAGTTCTAATTTTCTTCCTTATTTAAGCAGGGCAAGATGAGTATGCTTGTGATAACTCTTCATACTGTCTGTCGTGTCTGTCTGAGAAGTTTATTGAGCCAAATGACACGTGACGTGCTAATCACATTGTGCTTGAACCCAAGTTCAAATTGGCAAGGGGTAGTAAAATGAGGTGTAGCGCAGTACCTTCACAACAGAGAATATTCAGTGGCACACGAGGACCGTGTAGGGAAAGGGAATGGTGTTTATTGGAAGAACTGTTGCATGTTAAGGGTTAAACTAAAGACCTCTCAAAAAAGTAGCCTCTCTGACTTCACTGTTGTTATTTCTCATTGTTAATGGGACGAATCAGATGAGATTTTGAGTGCCATGACAAGAGATGGGTCTGTTACTTGAACAAAAGCAAGTGCTATCAGGGATGGGTGCAATGAGTTTGCTGAAATGATCAGGTCCATATGTGTTTATAATCTACCAGTGGGTCATAAGCTCCTTCCACACCTAGTATATGTGAACAAGACAGCAAAATCATGAGTTTAGTCTGAAGGAAGTAAAGGAAGGACGCAATGCCAGAAAGAACTGAGCAACTTGGGAAATTCTGTGTCAGACCTCATAATAACGGACAAAGTGATCACAGAACTCAAAAGAATGACTGGTTTGGTGTAGTTTATCTTAACTTGATTTCAGGTGCCACGTGTAAGCAAAGTTTCAGCAGTTATATTACCTTGTATTTTAAAAGGGCGCTATTAATGAAGCTGAAAAGACTTTTGAGCCAGTCATCCAGGCAGAGGAATTAAAACAGAAAAGGCAATGGTGAAAACATGCAAACTTTCAGGGGGATCTCTCAAAAGCCACCAATGCCCAGTGGAGAAGAGCTTTTCCTACATACAAAGCAGTACTGCTTAGACAAGACAAAGCAGATGAAAAGCAATGGAAAAGGGCAATCAGCTAGTGTCAACTGTAGGAATTACAGAAAATAGATAAGGGAAATGAGAACATGATGAGGAGCTTGGAACAATCAGGGATGAGATTGTTAAGAAAAGGGAAAATTTAACAGGGGCACTGATTCATCACAGCATCTAAGTAAAAAAATTATATATATATAGGATAAATAGAATATACAGTATATACAGAATATATAGAATAAAGAAGCTGCCATTTCCATTAAGTATTATTGTTCTTTGACGTCTCCTGTTTAGGCAGGAGAACATCCATGTGGTCAGACCAAGCAGTATTAATGAAATACTTCCCATTCCAGCCACAATTCAAGAGTATATTCATCAGGAGTTTCTCAGTGTGGAATGGCAGGATATAACGTGTAACTCTGCGTTTGCTATGGGTGATCAACTGGATGTGAGCTCTGAGGAGCCAAAAGGGCTAATGAGATTCTTGAATGAATGGGAAAGGAAATTTCAAGAGAATGAGAGAGGTTCTGCTACCTCTGATTTTGGTGGCAGTGACTGCTGCTGGAGTGCTCCTTGCATGCAGTTCTCCTCCCCATAACTCAAGAGGGTGCTGACAACTGGAGAGTGTTCAGAGAAGAATGACAAGAATGATTAAACTACTAGAAATAACGCCTCAGCAAGGGGAGAGACAGGGTACTCAAGGAGCTTGTCCTTGTACATACACTCTTTCTGGCTCCTCAGAGCAGCCTTCTTCTCATCTTGTACTCAATAGTGGAATTACAGGAGGTGATAATAACACTGTTCCACCACAGCATTGGCTTGGCTTGGCATTGAGAAGAGGAACACTTGCTGTTTCTCTGCTATAAATGTCAATGCAATCCTCGCCTTTAGAGCTTCCTTCTGTATCGTGAGCAAGTGTCAAAATGAACCCAGCAGAGCTGGAGTTAGGGTCAGATCACTCCGGTATTTTCTTTTGAGGCAATTAATTTTTGGAGTTGAATGTACTGAACTACATAGGAAACAGTGGTCGCCATCCTTGTGATGAGTTATCTGAGTGGCTACAGGCACAGCACCTCAACATCACGCCTGGTTGGACTTGGGTTAATTTGCACCACGTTAGGTTTGGTTCCCAGTGTAAAGACATTGTTCATTGGGCATTTAATTTGAAAGGGTTTGTTTGAAAGGACATTGTTCCCAAGGCCAGTGTTTTATGTAAATGCTCAATAACTTTTAGCAAAATAAGAAAAAGAAGAAAATAATTATAGCTGTGTTATTATGGGTAATTTAAATGTTGGCTTTAGTGGAGTACAGTGTAATAGAACTTCTCAAGGTAAAACGTGTCCTGATTAAAAGGCAATATGAGCTCTCCATCTGCTTTTTTAAAGAACACTGAATAAACCCTCCACACAGTGTAGTACTTTGATGATCTTGCACCATTTATATGAAAAGCTTTGGTTAAATGCTTGTCCTAATGGGAAGCTCAAAATTTTGTCTTTACAGATGGTGCAAAAACAAAGAATAGGTTTTCCCAATGTCCTTGTTTGGTGTGGTTTGGGCTATTCTGTGATCCTGTAGTTTGTTCCTACCTATTCCTATACAATCAGATACAAAATGAAAAGAAAAGAAGAAGGTAAGGCTATACAAGTTACTCATATGAAAGGTTAAAGGCTAATACTAGGGTGAAATCCATAGAGTTGTGGAGAAAGTATTTGCTTTAAGATGCTAATTGGAAGTCATATTGATTATTATTCTTTGAAAATAAGGGAACATTTCAAGAATATGGCTATAATAGCCATCACTCGTCCAAAGTACCTTTTGATGCAGTTTATCTTTCCATGACAATGGATTTGAGATCATTTTATTACCTCCAATTTCAAGAAGTATCCTTGGGACCCATAAATTTCCAAACTGTGCCATAAAGAAATGTATATATAACATTAATTGCTGCAGGAAAAAATACCAGCTCTTTTCAAGCATTTTAAAAGACTTTGTTATTAAATTGGCTACAAGCTACAAAATACCGCAAGAAAGAAAAGGTATTATTGTTGGTTCAGTGGCTGATGACAGCAATTGAGATTCTGAGAAATGGAGTTGTGCAAAACTGATTTCTTAACTGCTGTTTCAGTAATGGGGAATGCTGGATTCTGAGAAAACATGGAAAAGCACAGGGAATTGCCATATAAACTACACAAAATATTCTGCTGAAGTACGTCTCACAGACTAAACAGTCATTACTGTAAGAATGGAGAAGCAATCCCATCAGTTAAGTGTTTTGCACTTGTTCTTGTATTTTCCATCCTCAGCTTTTAACCAGGCTGAGGGACTCCAGCTACAGGAGAGGAAAGAGCAATAAAATGCACTGAAGGAAGCAGCACTGAGAGGGAAAAGTGTCGGAAAGGACTGCAGACAAATATGTGAGTTCAGCTTCTTGCTCTCAGGAAAAGCACTGCATTTAGCTCTTAACAAGAGCATCAGCTAGGTTTTAATTTAGAAACAATTCTTTTCTTTACAGAATGTCACACAAGTGATATTTATGCTATTTTCAAACCGTTCTGTTCATTTATCGGGTGAGGGGGGAAAGGAAGAAGTTTGTTTCCAGGTTAAAGGCATAGCTCAATATTTAATTTCTGGTTTTATTTTGATGCATATTTTAATTCTCTGGTCATAGATCTGAGAAAAGAAATCATATTATGTATGCATGTAAGTCTCTTGCACCCTCTGATATGCATGTCTGGCAAGCCCTTGAATTTTCAATAGTCTCACACATTCTATTGCAAGTTCCACTTCTGGAGCCTTGGAAGTGTTAAAGCTGACTTAGTTGCTGTCATTTTGTCCACCTTATTCTACTGCTCTCTAAATGGCACCTTCCTTTCTGTGTTTCATGACAAGAATAATCCCCCAATTCAGAACTCACCCCAACAGGCATCAGAATCTGTCACCTCCTTGATCTCAACCTGTTGCACAGCCTAACTCTTCTCTAGGACTGGCCTAAGCCCTGCAGCACCCATGTTGGTTTATCTGCTGGTCCAAAGCTTACATACGAACAACTTTGATGCTGCCTGTAGCAGAAAATATGCAGTGTAGCTCTCTGGTTCTCCTCAAAGGGCTTTGCATGCTGCTTAGAGGGAAAAGTCCTCATTTTGCAGGATTTGCCTACTGAATGAACAGGAATTGGTTCTTGAGAGAGCATCACAAATTGGTTTTATAGGGGACCCCTCTATTTCCTCCAGGTGCTTTGCAGGTTTGTCCTGTCCAGTATCAAGAAACCAACTAACAAGGAGAAAAGAAAAGATCCTAAATTGTAAGAGGGAGTTAAAACGGGTTGAAGTCGAAACATTGTGCGGGGAATGTTCACATTTTAGCAGCCAGGAGTTTGCTGGGGAGCTCAGCTTCCCCTGGGCTGGGAGGTGGAGGGCAGCTCCTCTGCTCGTTGGAGCAAAGATGGGAGAAGAGACAGGAGCAGAGACATCCCCCTCTCCAGAACACACCTTTACCTCAATCCCAGCTGCGAGACTGGAGGTGAATGAGGGTGGCAGCAGGGGCTATAAAAGAAATTAGACAGATAAATATGAGTTTAAATTCTCCAAATGGATCTGCAGGCATCCCGAAGAGTGCAGTAATCCTGAGTAAGCTTTGCTCTTGGCAAACATTTATTCAATGGCTGTTTAATAGCTCCTGACTGACAGCAAGGCTGTAGTGGAATCGAAGTCATTCCCTTCCCCCCGTCCTTCCATCACTCTGAAGAGAGTTCCCTCTCCTGTGAACTGCGAGGGAGAAAAGATATAACTGTTCTTTCTGGAAATTCCACTTGAACCAGAGTTCAAGGATAAATATTACCGCCCCTCGGATATGTTAACTATTCTTTAATGATGTGATCTGATATTTGAACAGTGGGCGCAGTGCAGCAGAGCTTTGGGTTTGTTGTTTAAATATCTTTGATGGTATGTCATAACAAATTAGTTTCTAAATGTTGCCAATTTGGCAGACAAAGCTGATTATTTCCTGCAATCACACTGCATATGTGCACAAGATTATAATTAATGACCAGGGATGCCAAGCACACTTTAATAATGATCCTTCAGCATTTAAGGGACTGTTAGAGTTATTGGCATTTGTGCCGTGTGTTGCGGAGGATAGGGGCAATGAATACTGATAGATCTATCAGTGTCATAGAATCCAATAGTTTCCTGATTTTTCTTATAATTTGGAGGATTCACTGGGAGTTATTGACAAAGCAGCTGCAGTGAATATTAACAGTGTTTGTGCTGCTTTCACTGAAGCAGTACGAACTCCTAATTAGATGGGAATTGCTCTTTTGGCAACTTTGCAGGGCGCTTTTCCTTCGCATATTGTCTGTTTTGTGTAAGGATTACAAGGAAATCAGTGATGGATGTTTGAAGAGCACCTGAATGTCAAGACAGCGGAGGGCTGGATCGGAATAAAAACTAAAGTGGAAAGGCACAGGGGATGTTTGAATAAAAAACAGAAAAGAAAAGGTAAAGCTTGTCATGCAACCCAACAGAAATAGGATGTGGAACCAACTTTACTGCTCCTTCAGGATGCTCAAGGAAACATCTCTTCAGGGCTATTGATGTGCACAGCACAAGAGCTGTTATAACAGCATATTTGGGGCAATGAGAGGGTAAAACAAAAAGATTCCAACTCAAGTCCATTGCTAACTTTGTTTCAGTGCCTCCTTGCCCTATTTGCTCAGGATAATTGCTCTTGGGTGTAAGGACAGAGAGAGTGGTTCTGGGTTTCTTTCCCCCTCTGCATGAGTCAACTGATAATCGATACTGCCCTTGCTCTGAAGGTGCTGGTGTCATCTGCAGCAGAGGCAGCACAAAGTACACCCTGAACTCAAAAAGCATCATGAGGTATTTCTGTCACCTTCACCCTAGGGTGAGGTGGTGCCTTTTGCTACTTTTCCATCAAGCACATGGCATCTTCTTTAGCTTTCTTAAAAGGAAGGATGCAAGGAAGGAAAAGAGAGGAAGAATGTGGGATATGATGGAAGGAAATGTGCCATGTACCTTTTTGATAAATGCAACTCACGGCTCACAAAAAGCAGTTACTGATGCTGACACACGCTATTCCAGGGTATGATTGGAGAAATCTAAACTTACTCTCTGGCTTTTGGAAGCAGGAGGAGATTTCCTGAACATTCCTGTATTTAATGTCATCTCTGTGAAAACCCTTTTGCGCTTGGTTGTAATTATATATGTATATATGATGATCTTTATGCTAAAAAGGCTGCAAGAACTGGACATGGGAGAGAAATGAAAGGCACAGTTTTGCCCCATGGTGTCATAAATTAGGTTTGTTAAAGGAATCATGAAAAGCAAAACCAGAGAACTTCTAGCTGCTCTTCTGGGGCCTCTGACCGGTGCTGTAAATACTGGAGCAGCTTTCAGGTTAACAAGCAGATCGACGCAAATGCAAAGAGATTTGTTTAGGTCTTCCAAGATGACTGGGACATACACAGAATGCAGGTCCTTTGCTTCTCTCAGTATTGCAAACTGCAGGTCAGAATGGTTTTGGTTTGGTGCTTCTGAAATAGAATAGTTGCCAATATTCATTTTTAAAGTCAAGTCTATAGGGACTAACAATGCCAGAAAACAAAGCCTCATGCCTCAGGAGGTCCAGATATCCCACAGCTTCTGCCCCTGCCCTTGGCCTTGGGGAGGTCAGTTCATTTGTCTGCAGCTCAGCCTGTAATACAGGTTGTAACAATACAGGTTAAAACAATACAGAGGAGGCAGCGTTTTGCTGATATGTAAATCTACTGATAACAACCACTGCCTAAAAACATATGGTTATTATTCACTAATAAAGGGGAATTAAAATTTCCCTGCTGATAAAAGCTGCAGAATGCAGTTATTTTGTGAGCAAGTAAGAATATAATTGAGGTCTGGTATAAACAGAGGTGCCAGCATATGAGCTGCTCCTGATATTGATCAATAACCATCTTTCACTGTAATTGTTCTAGTTTGTTTACTCCTGTGTATGGGAGTTATTGATCTTCTCTTTCAAGCTTCTTTGTGCTCTTCCAGTTTCTAATTCATTCTTGCTTTTTTCTTTTCTCTAAGAGAGTTTAAATAAAAGCTTGAAAAGGATTATCAAACTGAGCCTGGAGAAGAGATTGCTTGAAGCCAGCGTTCACACAGAGCCCCCAGAAAGGAATCAAACCAAAATCAATAGTCCTGCTGACCATTCCAGCTTAGTGAGCTGTCTGGTAAGGACAACAAATTAGAATAATTCATGTGCTGTGATGAGAGGTCCAGCATGGAGCACAACTGCTCAGCGTTGCTCAGGATCAGCTCTCTGTATTCACCATCTCTCTTCATGACGTGATGGGGCTGATGCTCAGAGCTTTGTGTATTTCACGGGGGTTTCTCTCCTGTCCAGACGTTCAGTGAAGATGAGAAGTGTCTCAAACACTCAGCTCAGGGCACTTTCCAAAACCTGGTTGCTGGGACATGTGCAGCACTGGTGTTTTTAAACCCCAGACGGTTCCTTCAGGCTTTGGTAGTGATCAGGATCTGAGGGCACTGTTCATTTTAAGATAAGAGGGAGCAGGGACACCCCTTAGCTTTCTGCCTGCATTAACACCTCTCATTCTTTATGCAGAGAGGTAATAGCCAAGGAAATATCCATTTCTGCACCCAGGTTTCACTTTAGGTTTTATGAAATAACACCCACACTTCAAGTTCTACCCAAAAGGCTTTGATAGTAGATGCAATAACCTGATGTGCTGCTTAGTGGGCAGGAAGACACTCTTTCCGCTAGTCTCAGATCTCAAATGATCTGGAGGGGGAACCCGGGGATGGCATAGTCCATTAGTCCAGTGTCAAAGTTACTGTGGCATGGCTAATGTAGCGCACATGCTTGGCTTAATCAGCAGCAGTGCCAGAATATCAAGGAATAACTTGGAATCAGGTCACTTATTCAGTTTTTGAAACTCTCTGGGTGTATTTTTTCTTATTTGTAACGATATTCACACAACCAAAGTGTTGCTGCAAGGAAACACTCCTGCTCTGTAGTTTTGTATCACAATGTGGTTTAATGTCTTTACATGAAAAGAGTTTACTCCTCTCTAAAGAGCTCAGTTTCCACACTTCTTTTGGAGCATATCCTTCTTATCAAGTTCCCTACTTGCAGCTTCTGCACTGGGTTTGATGTGCCCTTACAGCCTGGTACTTTCTTAAGCTTCAGCAACTCCAGCAGAATCGCTTAGTGGAGAGACAGCCAGCATCAAAGGCAACACTTGGGGCTACTTTCTCTCTTGTCTTAGATCTGGTGCAACCTACAAATGACGACAACTCATTTCTCATAACTCATTGAGAAATATCTGACATCATTACTTTTTTGACACGCTAGCTGACAGCGTCTTTATGTTTCTGAATGTGAAGAGAAATGCATTACCCTACTGGCGATACACAAACATTTCCTATCTCGCACCTCCTTTCTTGCCTCATCTGCATCTCTCAGATTTATTTTGTGCCCTCACTCATGTAAGTGGCAGCCCTGCGGTTCTGAAAAGCAGAACCTATATTTAGATGCCTGGAGGGGGGATTTAGGGGTCTTAAGTTTACAGCAAGCTCACTGATCAAATGGTGAATACCCCCATCATGAGCATCTTGCATTTATCTTCAGAACTTTATCAAGGCCTGATAGCAATAGCCTTAAGAGTGCCCTTTCCACTCCTTTCCCCACTTTCATCCCTATAAGCAGGTATTAAAATGGCTTGTTTCCAGATAAGAAAAATATATGTCATATAAAATACCCGTGGTTTTCTAAATGGCTTGCACATCTCATTAACTTAATATTTTTTCCTTTGGTCACTTTGGATTTATTACTTTCCAGTCATAATTTTTTTAACTTAATTTTGACCTGGCATTAGCCTAAAATGAAATTCTGATCTACCCTCCACCTGAAATGGTCTGGGGAGGAAGCCATTTTGCATTACATTATCATCCTATCAAATTTCACTAATTTAAAGGTGACATGAATAAAATATTCATTAAAGTACAGTAACCGTTTTGTCTGTGATCTTTAGCAATGTCCCCATTAACTTTGAGTTGACTCTCAGTTGAAAACAGGAACCTTTCTTTCTATGCCTTTCTGGAACAACTTTGATTTACATGAAGAATATAGCCTGTCTTCTTGCTCTCTTCCTCATTATTTGTTCAACTTCCTTTTTATTGCCTGTCTCTGGGCTAAAATACTTCCCCCCATAGTAGTCTGAAGTGCTGATGCACTGATGTATTAAAGCAAAAAGGTGTTATGACATTGTCGAGCTTCCTTTAACAACGTAAAGAAAAATATTCCTGGGGGATTTCAGCAGCTGTTTGGGGGATTAAATGTTTTCTCTTCAGTTAAGCAACTTCCCACTGGTTGCCTTGCATCATCCTTGCATGCTTCCTCGCTCCTGACTTTCACTGAGGCTCATTAGAAGAGTACTGAAAACCATGAATTCATCAGGTCTCATATCAAGCTGTATGTTTGCCTACCCTTCAGGTCAAGAGGAGCAGAACTCTGTTAGATCTGAGAGGTTTAAACTGCTTTTGTTGTTGTTATTTTCATTTCTCTTTTTACTTGCTGAGAAGCAGACGGCCTTAAAGTCCATGCTGAAGGTTCTTATTGAGATCAGTGAGCAGTGACCTTCTTGAGCTTAAAAGCCCCGTCTTGAAGGTACTGTGTCTTCATTGCGGACCTGAATTCACCTTCTGTGAAGAGCAGAACAGCTCCTTCAACTGCTGATAATAAAGGAGCATCTCACATTAAAAAAAGAGAATTACACAAATTTGAGGTGATTTACACTAATTCAGTGAATAAGCACTACCAAATAAGTTGTTAGCTCCTTAGAGCAGATGTGATACAAAAAATGGATTTTTCATCTGTCACGTTTGCAAACTTGTATAAAAAGGTGCAAGAATTAATCTTTCAGGTATACTCTAGGGTATGTTCTTGCACTTAAACGGGAGTTTAAGCTTAAACAGGGCAAGTTCAGGTTAGATATAAAGAAGAAGCTCTTCCCTGTGAGGGTGCTGAGGCGCTGGCACAGGGTGCTCAGAGAAGCTGTGGCTGCCCCATCCCTGGCA